>JARFOC010101056.1:0-12528 GCA_031763485.1 Osmoderma eremita | reverse complement strand
TGTCGCTTATCTTTATTTTTTTCGGGCAATTCTAGACAGCCGAATTTCGTCAAACTTGGTAGGTATAGTTAGCCATACATCCTAAGTGCACCCTGAAAATTTCAGCTGCCCATACCCTCTAGTTCGGTCTCTACGCTCCTCCAAAATCCCTCGGTTGCCGCTTGATACGTGTTCCTTCAAGTTTCCTCGATTGTCGCTTATCTTTATTTTTTTCGGGCAATTCTAGACAGCCGAACTTCGTCAAACTTGGTAGGTATAGTTAGCCATATCAAACACATTTGTGGGACTTGTCAAATGCTACTTTACGCAAATAAATTCCACGAACTTTTTTTAACAGAATGTCTTCACCTAAAATTCTGCAAATTTTATAATTTTGTTATATAATACGCACAAGAAAAGCTAAACACTCACAATTTCTTATATGCAGTGCATTATTTTAATCACAAGATGATAACAAATTAAATCCATTGATTTAAAATGTATAATACATCGCTGTCTTGCATACTAAGGACGCGCAATGTTTATCTATATTAAAAAATTAACCACAATATAACCACTTTATTCCTCTGTGGCATCCTGGTTTGTGCGCTGTGATCACCTTCGATGTCCGAAATGCTTTTAACAGCGCAACGAGACGGGATATACTGTGTGAGCTGGCAAGAAGGGGGATTAGTACTAGCTTGAGAAACATCGTGGCATCCTATCTTGAGCATAGAGCCACGGTACTTGACGCAGATGGTAGCACCAAAACTATTGAGGTAACTATTGAGGTAACTTCCACTGCTGTGGAACATTATGTACGACGACCTGTTGAAAATTTAACTGCCAGAGGGGACCACCATGATCGGCTATGCTGATGACATTGCGCTTGTAGCGGAGGGGCATACTAAAAATATACTAATGGCGAAAACCGACATAGCTCTACTGAGAATCCAGGCATGGATAGAAAGTAAACATTTAAAACTTGCGACCGAAAAAACAGAAGTCATATTAGTGACGCCTCGGAGGAAAATGATGCCAATAGAATTAAAATAGTACCCAAAATGAACATTAAATATCCGGGTGTATGGCTTGATTGTATGCTTGAGTTTGCAAAGCACATCGCAGAGACCGTTGTCAAGTGCGAACGGACGGTGCGCGCCCTCTCAGCGATAATGCCCAACATCGGCGGACCCAGAGCATCCAAGCGAAGGCTGTTGGCATCAGTTATTGGTAGCCAAACGTTTTACGCTGCCCCAGTATGGAGGAGGGCAATGCATAATAAGAAACTGGGGCAAAGACTAACGAGCACGTACAGAAGGGTCTGCATAAGAATATGCAGTGCTTATCGCACAGTCTCTGCTGAAGGTGCTTGCGTCATAGCTGGGGTGCCGCCAATATATCTTCAGGTGGAGGCAAGACACAATATCCGTCAAGGCATGAATGCAAGAGATACTAAGGAGAAGTTGGTGAGTGACTGACAGGCCAGATGGAACGTTAGTTTTAAAGCGAGGTGGACGCATACCTTGATCCCGAACATCAAAATTTGGTTAGATAGGGACAAGCGAGAAGTAAACTATTATGTGACACAAGCATTGTCTGGGCATGGCTGCTTTCGGGGTTATCTTCATGCAACAAGGAGAGCCTATACTGACGGCTGTATATATTGTGGACCCAGTGACACCCCAGAACATTCATTTTTTGCATGCGTAAGGCAGACTCAAACCCGCGATACGTTTTTGACGGCGACAAGTGTATCTTTTACAATTGAAAATTTCATCGCAACACTGACACAGGCAGCGCTGTGGGATCAGATGCACATCGTCGTCAGAGGCATGCTGGCAGCAAAAGAGATAGAGGAGGGACGCTAAAGACATTCAGCAGTGACAGCCCTCATAACGAAGTAATACGAAAGTGGTTCCGTTATAGGAGTGCGAAAGAGGGAGTCGTTTTTAATGGGTATACGTTTGCAAGAGTACATCGGAATCCCACGCTACTGGGGAAAGGACAATAAATACCCAGTCCCTATAAAAGGTTACAAAAAAAAAACATTACTAGTGTCTAATGCTGCTGCATCAAACATCACAACCCAATCTTCCACTTCAAATGCACTTATAAAACTCTTCGTTGTAATTGCGTTCCCAACTAGCATAATAGGTATCTGGGAACGTAATTACGACTATTAAAATGACTTCGAAGTATCTCGCGACATAACATGGGAACGTAAAAAGAACGTTCCTATTACCACATTACAACCAAAATGGGGAATGACTTCGTGGTAATATTAACGGATCTCCCTGGGTATATGGCTACGGTCGCTGAAACGTAGCAGGGTAGTTCCCGCGACCAACAAATGTCTGACTTATATATTTCTTTCTTTCTCTTTCATGTTCTCTTCTTAGATTTTGTTTCAAGTTATTATTTTTGTATATGTACACATAAAGCAACCTGTGTTCAAAACAAAATATTACAGAATATAAAATGAAAGCGTATAAGTTTTGTAGAATGAAAAGATTACAAAATATAAAGTTATTTATGGGCGTAAAATTTAAACGAAAGCCAGTTCACTGTAAAACTTGGGGACTATACTTCTAAATTTTTTATGCGCCCTTATAATTTAAATTTTTCCCTAATTTTTTTCCGAAATTTTTTTTTAAGTATATAAAAATATGAACATATAATTTTAAAGTCGACATAAATTCAAATTTCTAATCTGGAATAAATTATTAGGCAAGTATTTTTGAAATTGTTGATAAAAATATCACTGAGTAAGCTTGTTTATCGCTTAAAAATTTATAATTTTTTATATTAATTTTATTTTCTCGATAAAGATGGATTCTCTCACAAATATTTACTTTAAAGTAACTTTAAACTGAGAAATTAAAGTTGAAAGTAACTAAAACCAGACAGCCAGTTGTAGAAACCACGATTAAGCGACTTTAAAGTTCCATGCGCTACTAATTTACCACTTTAAAGTCGCCGGAAAGTAACGACGACTTCAAAGTTTCTCCTTCACGGTAAAGCCTCGCCGAAATTCTAACGTCACTTTTTAAAGTCAAAGTGACAAGTACTAGTGAAAAATAATGAATACTTTTAGGATAGGAAAATATGCTTCAAGTATTCCATTATCTTCCTTTGCTCTAAGCAATCTTAATTTTCGGTATAAAGTTGTAGAATGGCGATAACTTTTACTTATTTTACATATGGCCGCTCCCTCTCATACACGTATTACTTTGAAAATGCACCGAGTAATCCCCACTTCATAGTCATTTTTAGAAGTGATAATTCACATAGAAGTAAATTTACACCATAAAGTTATTTTTAGCAGGTGAAGGAAACGTTATTGGAACTTGCGATCATCACTTATAAGTCGCGTACTATTAAGGAAAATTTTGAGTCTTTAGAACTTAATAAAAACTTCAAAATTTACTTCAAAGGAATTATTACTTTATGGTCGTACCTTGGTAATATGAATTGGTAACTATGGCTATCGCAATTTACCCCTAAGTCATAGAAACTTCAAAGTTATTTTATTAGTAAACGTGACGTCGCCAATATCAGTGAATTAATTTTAAAGTTATCTTACCACAAAGTAACAAATTGTGGTAGAAACTACGTTTCGGGGACTTTAAATTTGGTAATTAAAGTAATTTATACAAAAAAGTAATATTTATAGTCGCGATTACGTCTAAGCTACTTCAAATAGATTTCAGTTTCGGTTTCAGTTACTTTAGTGCTTGTTGGGAATGCACTTATAAAACTCTTCGTTGAAATAGCGTTTATAACTAGAACATTATTTACGATTTTTTATGACGATTGCAAAACAGCTTCATACGCTCATGAGAACATATGCTCTTCATTTAAATTTCTTGATAATTAAACTCTGAAGTACCTCGTATTTACAAAACAAATAGAATTTTTTTTTTGCCAATCTCTTTACTACGCATAAAGCATTCGCCCAATCTCCCGATATTAATCGAAATTAAAATTTATTTCTCTACCCAATAGCAAAGTAATTAAGATCTCAAATACCCAATTAGCCAGATAGCATTTCGGCGGATACGATTCCCAAATATTATAACCGCGGACGTGGTCTGCGGTTATTCGGCTCGATTAATTTGGCGACGCGACGAGCATCGGAACTCGCCCCCCGCCTCCCTACCCGAAAAGAAACAATCCAGCGTCAAAATCTAATCGAAACGCAAGCGGCAGGGGCGAAAACGCTTCAGGCGATCTACCCCGGAAAATGCGCGGCCGATGAGAGGTAAAAGAAAGCACAGATATACCGCGATATACCTCGCATGGTTGGGGAAACTAAGACCACAATAGACGCCGACGCTAACATTACGCGTTTAAGGTTAAAAGTCAAAAGGGACGAACCTCGGTCTTGTTCTGGGCGTTGGCGGCTTGACTTTGGGACGCAATTAGCGCTATTATAGTTAGCTGGATTTGCGCTGTAAATTTTAGCGGTGAACGGTTAGGGGAATGACAATGGTGACGTGGTATTATTCGGCGAAAGGGGTTCGTTTTGGGAGCGGAATTATTGCGTTCAGTCCACGGGGAGCAAAGTAAATTAAAAGTGGAGTGATACAAGTTCTAGTTTACTTCCATGTGGTAGGCGGCGCTGTAGTTAGTGTACTTCGGGTACAAACGGTAATGCGGGAAGCCATTCTATTGTTGATGCTTGTCAGATGCAGCCAGCTGTTTGCGCTTGTTTGGTTTGGTCAATTTTGTTCTAGATTTTTCTTGTGTTGTTGTTACAACTAGTTAGTGTAGTGATTAATATAGTACAGACACTCATTAGTTTTGTTCGCAACGCAGTCAGAAACTATCTGAAATTGAACGACGCATGCGCACTAATTGCTATGCGTTCGCAGTGCTACAAATGTCATATTTTGACAGTTTGAAATTTACAATTTAGTTATAAACGGTTAGTGATTAGTCCATAAAGTTCACGGATTTCATGTGGATTTCAAATTCGCACATGCGCATGTAACGAAATTCATTGAAAATTGTAAGTTGTTTTAGGGTTACATACGTATATTGTCAATTAATTATATTTCCTTATTAGCAATGCCTCCCATAAAGTGTTGTGTAACTAATTCTGAAGATGGATTACGGAAAAAATTAAGACTTCCATATAAGCATGTGTTTATTTTTGTTTTAATAATTATATAGAATATAGTAGTAAAAATAACCGGGAAATATAGTAATTTAAAAATGCCGCGCAGCGGATTTTAATTTACATCCATATGGTAGAGGGTATAAAACGCAATTGCGATTTTACGTTATTAAGTTGCCATTCTCTACTATCTCTTATCTCTGGTTCAGTCTGTTTCGTGCCGCGGTACTGGCAATGGTGAATTGCTAATTTAAATAAGTAAGCGCAGAAATTGAAGTTAAAGGGGGATACGGCTAATTTACTTGCCCTACTTGATATCTAATAATAGAAACTCCAAAATAATTAATTCCACAATAAAATCACTAAGCTAATGAGCCAAAATCAGTAAAACGTTTTAGTATCCGCCAATAAATACGGGGATACTCTGAAATGTTTCCAACCTAAGACAGAAACAAGTAATTTTTTGTCAAATTCAGTCATTCTATGCACTTTTCCCAGCGATCTTCCCTTCTCCTTAATTCGTCCAAATACTAGTTGGTACCTTATTCTGCAAATAGGCGTTTACGAATGTGATGTCCTCTTCATTCGATGAAAATCTCTGTCCTCCGGGAGAAATTTTTTAGGAAACAGAAAAAGATCGCCCGGTGCCATCTGGTGAATACGGTAGTCCATCAATTCGAGCCCCAATTAATGAATTTTTAGTATGGTGAGCATTGAAGTGTGAGACGATGCGGTGTTTGATGGAGCAATACTTCCTTCTTCTTCAAATGCGGCCGTTTTTCTCCCA
The DNA here is from genome assembly GCA_031763485.1 of Osmoderma eremita. Taxonomy (NCBI): domain Eukaryota; kingdom Metazoa; phylum Arthropoda; class Insecta; order Coleoptera; family Scarabaeidae; genus Osmoderma; species Osmoderma eremita. The sequence continues at coordinate 6,640 of JARFOC010101056.1, read as the reverse complement.
ATTTCTCCTTCAGCTTTTCAAGTAATGATGCGTACTATTCCTCCGTTACTGTATTTCCTTTCTTAAGATGCCGATTAACTAATAAATGACTATCCCAAGAAACAGTCGCCATCACTTTTCCAACAGATGAAACAGTCTTTACCCTTTTTCGCGACGATAATCCACTGTTTCGACTGTATCTTTGTTTCAGGGGTGTAGTGGTATATCCAAGTTACACAGTTATTAATCCACTGCAAAACTCAGACTTAATTCGCTTACACTGCTTGAACAGAGCTCATTCGAATGCGCCTTTGATCATGATTGAACAAGCGCAGCATCTAACGTGCAGTTAGCTTTTGGTTGCCGATATATGACGAACAAGTTCTTTCGACATGCCCACATATCTCTATAACTTTAATTCGACGGTTGTCCAGTGCCGTTTGGTAAAGCTTTCCAATGTTTTCTGTAATGGTTGCAGTTCTTGGCCGCCCCACACGTACGCCGTCAACCAAGCTGGTACGACCAAGTTTAAATTGGGCCGCCCACAATTTCACTGTGGCAAAAGATGGTCCAGAGTCCCCGTAAACTATCTAAACTAACATAAACGACTGTTAAACAACAACTGGGCGTACTGAATGAATGAAATTTTCAAAACCATGCGCAATGGATGCGCTTCAAGCTACATTACCAGAGTATTTTTGACAGGTAATATAAAGATCACACGCTAGCACAGATCTCTATGGGCTGGTAGCTTAGCTGTTGCCTAGAAATTACGCCATGAATGCGCTGCTGAGTGTTATATGTCTCTGCAGTTTTACGAAACTTCCTAAACGTGAAGTTGACGATACGGCGTCGTTTACGAGCAACAGACACCTCTCCGTCGTACATTGTTGAGGGATTTGTAGCCCGAAACAGCTGTCTGAGCGTGTGGGTGTCTGTTGCTACACAATCAGATACAGAAAGTATATTTATATATTCTTAATATGTCTATATACTTCAAGTCATCTTTACGTGCCGGATATTAGTAGAAACCTTTTCAAGATTCGGTCATATCGACACCATTAAGGATCACCCGCTAACACATATCTCTATGGACTGGTAGCGTAGCTATCAGAGATTACGCCATGAATGTGCTGCTGGGCGTTAGACTTCTCTGAAGTTTTACGAAAGAGATATCCTAACGTGAAGTTAACGATACGGCGTACTGAGCGAGCAACAGGCACCTCTCCATCGTACACTGATGAGTCGGATAATGGGAAACAGCTGTGTGTGCGTGGGGATGTCCGTTGCTACACAATCAGCATGTTGTTGATGCAGAAAGTATATTTATGTATTTTTAATACATTTATATACTTCGATTCACCTTAACTACCCTTTGTGTATGTGTTATGTTCCACCCTACTCCCTTCCCTTTTCCTCCGCTTCTCAACCTACTCCTCCAACTCTTTCTTCTTCTCTTCTCCAATCGCCTTATCTTTACATTTATTTCACTATTTTTTACACGGTTTACACATTTAATTCTTCTTTGATTTTTCTCAATTTGTTTACTTTACAAGCTGTTCTTCACTCTCGCAACTTGCTTGTTTTTTCGTCCCCAACACAGCAGCTGCGATACAATGCTACGTCAATGGTTTTCGAACTTTAGCATCAGCAAACGCCCTTCCTGTTCGTTCTTTGGATTATATGGTAGCAACTCAGGTGCGGGTAACCGCACTCGTGTTTCCTTGTTCGTCTGGTAAATCCATGTTATAATGTATAGAATCCTTCCAAATCCCTTGTTGTGTTGGCTAGTGTAATATGTGATCATATTGTTTCATTTAAAATATATAAAAAAGTATTCTTTGATATAGCAACTTATTTATACTATACTCTCTACAGGACAGAGTTCGCCTTTATCGGTTGAGCCGGAGATAATGGAAAATGCTAATAATAATTGAAATAATAGGTATAGGCAATGCTTTGAACTTGACATGTAAAATATGTAATTTTACCAATTATTGACACCAATACCTTTCAGAATTTTGGCTGAAGAAAAACATGCCTTTTATGCAATTATTATAAATTAAAAATATTTATTGTTTTTATTTCCTTCATATTCCAATTATGGCTTTGCAACATTAGAAGTGTTAAGTAAAAACAAATAGGAATTATGAAATTGGAAAATTGGCAAAGATTCACTTCTTAAAATATTTTCCTGTTATTAATTCTTTTATTTTTTTTTATAGCTAGCATACAAACATTTTTAATCCGTAAAGTAAATTCTTATCACAACAACAAACATAATAAACTGCTGCAAAATTAAATAACAAAATTACTTTAATGAGTATTAAACTAATTCATTCACAGAAAATACCTCAGCATTCTCCGTATCAGGAACCTTTAAATTTAGCTAAACCTCTTCCGCATAAAGAGACAAGAATTGTCACGCGGAAAGAGCACCCTTTTAAACATAAATACATATTAGTCTCGTGTATCTCTGACTCTGGAGCGTCTAAATGACAACGCATGGTCCATTAATCTACGCCAAATTAACACAGGGTAACCAAAAGTATGGCTTGAGCGACAGACGCAACGGAATTGGAAATATATTGAATTAATCGTGCCTATCCCGGACGACACTTTTGTAATTATAGGAACACCCAGTTCGGAGGTAACGAAAAATCCGCACGAATAAAATCAGGCGTCCGTGCGCAAACGAATCGTTCATTATTTAACCTCGGACGAGTGGAATGAATTAAACATATTATGTATATATAGTCACACCATAGGAGGTTGTATGTTACATGTGTTGTACTTGTCAGTCATGCCGGTATTCGGCTTTCAGTAGGATTAAATTGGACGACATTTCATTAAATAATCGGACGCAGAGAATTTTATTTAATCACGTATTTTTTCTCGCCACCCATACAAATAAAATCTAATTTGCATTAAAATAAATACTGTTTTATGGTTCTATACAGCTCTATCCAACAAAACTATCAACTTGCATCTTACACCAAATATTATTCTTATAAATATAAGTGCAAATATAATTATACTGGGTGTCTCATAAAAAATACGAGTCCGTAGCGCCTTTATTTATAGGCGTGTGCAAGTAGTGGAAGTTCAGTGCTTCTCCTTGACATTCAGAGGTACGTTGAGTCGTAGATTTTCATCCCGATGTTGAAACTGCATTTTTTTTTGGCTTTTTGAAAGCGCCATATATCCGTAAATTGTTGAAATTTTGATCGACTTGGACGATCTCTGTTTGGATAGCGCTGCGAATAAAATTTTGCAGCTCGATAAGTATTATCACCGTATTCAAAATAAACTCGAAACATATCTAAACGATCTCCGTTCATTTAAGAAAAAAATAATAAACTTGACAAATCGTGAGACATTTGCTTTTTTCAGACAACTTGATTTACTAAGATATCACATTGTCGCACGGCAATGCTTTTCGATTCCCGTTTGATGCTCGTCATTTGTTTCCAACGCTAGTAATATTTTTATACACAACTAAATAATTATCTTGTTTTTTTTTAATATATTTTTTTTTATATGTAAAGGTATACTTGTGATATATTGTTGTTTTCAGAAAATAATTCTGCATCAGAATCATAAAAAAATAAGTCCAATTAAAAAAAAAACTTGGCCCTTAGAACTGAAAACGCTTAAGGACTATAAATAAATTTATCAGCTCATTTTATAGACTACATCCAGCAATTAAATTTTCCCTTTCAATTATTAAAATCGCCCTATAAATAGAGACCATACGAACTCGTCTTTTTTTTATAAGACAAATATATATACAAATATAATTGTAAAGAAAATACATTTTTTTAAAATTATTTAATAATTTACCTTCGAGTATAAGTATAAACTAATAATAAAATACGATGGCTTCAAATACCAAACCTAAAATAAAAAATATCCGAAATACGTATCTAGAGTTTTTGCACTCATTAATGTGGTAAGGGTATTTTTTGTTTTGACGGTTTTTCGAGTACCTATAATGAAAATAGAAATATTTTATGGTAAACTTCTAGGATTTTCTTAACATCCAAGTTAAAATGCGATATGCTATATTGATGCTATGCTATAAGATATTAGTACAAGCAAAGTCTCGCAAAAATAAGTTCCCAACCTCTCAAAATATCGAAATTTACATTACGAAACCAGTATAACATATTCTAATTAATATTAATTTAAAAGAAAAAAATCATATTTGAAATAAAAAAAAACTCTTTCGTGTACACATATTTATAGACACAGCAACACACTCTAATCGCTAAATTGTCTACCGGCTACGTTTGGGAAATCCCTTGTGTAACCGCTATCATGTAAAGTGCTCGCGAAGTTACAACCTCTAACCACTGTTGACCCGCTCTTGTGTGTGCACAGGGCCAAAGAATATTGACACAAAACATAGGTTAAGTTTAGACTTTACCAAAATCGTATTTTCCGGAACAATTTTATCCGACGAGAAATAAAGTCTACCTTCGCGGAAATTTCTGAAATTAAAACTGATTTGCAAATTAGAAAGAAGTTTTCTTAAAGATATACAATATTTAAATACAAATAGATCATCTTCCGGGATAAGTTTGTCCAGCAAAGTAATTACTGTACATGAGATTTTGCGTAAATATATGTATATGCCTTTGTAACATCAGGAATAAGCTTCAATAAGTTACACTCCCCGTGTAACAGAAAACAATTCTTTTCTTCCACAATATTATTTTATGATGTTTCGTCACTATTTATTTAGGGTGAGTTTGAGAATTGTTTTCCTATAGATTTTAGTCAACATCTGCAGCGCATTTATAAAATTTTTCGGTGAACTAAGCAATAAACCAATTTACATTTATTATCGAAAATTCCGACAGTACCAATACGTCAGCACTTTAACTGCCCTGGGTAACAATCATCCTGGATCAGGTAGCCAAACAAAAACCCTCTTTGTTCGGGCATACAGAAGATATGCATTTTAATTATTAGAATTTTAAATTACATTTAATCTCTCTCTTATTAAATATAGTGTCGTCAGATATCATTTTAATCCGTATTACATTGCAATTTCTCTGAACGAATTAATACCTGATTAATCCGTGATTCAACACATTAAAGCTTGGTTTTCACATAATATTTAAATGGATATTTGTCGGCATCTGATTGGTTGAACCCTTCGCTCCAGGTAATATTGTAAGTCTTCTACGAGAGAAAATTCCCAAAGCAAGGACAGTTCCCTTCTAGAGTTTGTTTTTTTCAGTTCGTTTCGGCTCATTCGCGAGATAAGTCTTTGTCCGGTCGGAGCGCGACAGCTCGGAGACCTCGGAACTCACCTCTCCCTCCCTTCGAGACCGGGAAAGAACCGTTCGTCTAGGTCCGATAGCGACAAAGCAGTGTTGTATTTTTTATAAGTGCCATGTGATACGTGTTAGGTGTTGCCTTCACCGATTCTAAGCACATTCTTCAAGTTAGGAACCCCTAAGTCGCCCACGTACCCACATATGGTCAAACAGCTAAGTATTCCAAATAGTACCGTTCTAAATTATTTTATTCCAACTTTTTCACAACATCAACATCAGAGGTTACCCAACTCGTACTGTCGCAACCGCGATTAACTTAGCGCGCATACCTTGTTCATTCATATCGTTTATTACTACGACTACTACGGCAAATTTTTAATCATTTTTGATTGTGAAGTGAAGTTCATCATATCGTTTGTAATAAATATTGTCCCGGGACGATTTTAGCCCACCAAAAGCTTAGTTTATTTCCACCAAAAGATTCCGAGAATTACAATTGATTCCTCCTCAAACCACGTCTTCCGCATAGAAATCTACAGCACATCCGCAAAAGGAATTAATTGAAAAGCCTCTTTACCTTGATATACGACCCCGAAGACCAGGACGTCGGTGTTGAATAAGAGATGACCGACTTGAATGGTCACGTTCTTGCCGCTGGTCGGCCTGATCTCCCCTTCCAAACTGCTGCAATTCCACACCGCATCCGAAAGCGAAGATCCCGCGACAGCCGTGGCGGAATTTTTCTCAGCTAGTCGGTGATCACCGAGCGGGCCGACAGCCGACCTTCCGGGATATTCTTCGTCCCGCATCAGACCGCCCGGAATCGTGTTGGCGGTGGACGGCGCACACGCTGATTTATTCGTTACGAATAGAGTTATTACCAGTAAGACGGACACCGTTGCCAGATCGTGCATGTTTCAAGGATTACGTACGGGTTTTCACTGATAGTTTTAATCGCGTTTTAGCCGCTGAAATGAAGTTGAACAGATTTCATAAACGGTTGTTTTACGATCAAATGTGAGAAATAGAAACCATTATTGATTTCCTACTATAATGTCAAAATATCAAATGCATGTTTTTTCCAATAATTACATAGTCCTAAAATGAATGATGTTTCAAGTTTTTAAAAAGTTTCTAGATCAATCCTAAAAGGCACACTATAATTATAAATTTAAGTACCTATAAATCAATCCCCCTTTTAGAAAACAGTACAGCTCTTAGAGAACACCGCACAGCGCTGCCACATCTTTTTGGGGTAACAAAATATAAAAAAAATAAAAAGATACCCTTACCACTTCGATGAGTGAAGAACTCCTGGATACGTATTTCGGCAACTAAGTTGCCATCCTTAGCAGAATCTACGAAGGAAGATA
>JARFOC010101045.1:0-12530 GCA_031763485.1 Osmoderma eremita | reverse complement strand
TAAGAATATAAAATAACTATACCATTTGGAAGCACAGTGAAAGAAATATTCCACTACTTGAAGAGTGAATGTTACAAGTTCCTTTCAGCTATGTGTACTAACTGCAACACAACTGTGCAGCATTTTACAAATAATATTAAACAAATTACCTTGTAGTAAGTTCAATCGAGTTACAACAATTGTCTAACGCTCTTCTGTACCCCAACGAAACTATTCTCACGAATCAAACCATCACATCCGTGTGCACTTCAATTATGAGACCTTACTGTCATTGAGGTGGTGGTGCGTTGTCGTTCCTTATTACAACTAGACTGCCGATTGAGAAACGAACGGCTTTTCTTCTCTAGTATGCGTCGAAACATGTGTCAAATGCTCTCTCCGGTCGAAGGCCTTTCCACAAGTGTCGCAAACGAATGGTTTTTCTCCGGTAGGAGGGTGGTATCATAAATACCCGTGTTTGACGACAGATGGCGCCTTGTGCGAAAATTTGCATTACCTACTGTGAGCACTATTCTTTAGTCGACACCTATCAAAATTTCGGAAAGACTCATTGAGTGGTTTAAGTTTTATAGCGGTTGAAACTGACTAAGCGTACGTATTTTTGCAATCATGGAAAGAGAACAGTCAGTAATTAGATCTCTTTCTTTGAATGGGAGAACATGTGCAGAAATCAATGACAAGTTGCATGTGGTTTATAAGAATCATGCACCATCGATGACTACCATCAGATACTGGTTTAATGCATTTAAGCGTGGCCGTACCTCTGTCTTTGAGTCGTCCTGTTGAGGTGACTACAGACGATATGGCCAATAAAGTCCATAATATAGTATTAAGAGACCGCCGGATGAAGATGAGAGATTGCTAAGATGACAAACATCTCAATTGAACGTATACAAAATATCCTGCACGAAAGATTGGGTATTAGAAAGCTATCCGCGAGATGGGTGTTGCGTCTACCGACGATTGATCAGAACACAGAATCGCGTGACAACTTCAACGCAATGTTTGGCAATGTTTAAGCGTAACATGAGCGACTTTCTGCGGCGTTATGTGACCGTTGATGAGAGATGGATTCTTCATTACACGCCGGAAACCAAAACTCAGTCAGCACAGTGAATTTCTCCTGGCAAACGTGCACCAAAGAAGGCAAAGACGATATCATGAGACGGAAAAGTTATGGCGACGATTGGCGATTTTTGGGATTCGCGAGATATTAACCTAATAGATTACTTGGATAAAGGAAGAACGATCACGGGTCAGTACAATGCTAATTCATTAGATCGATGCGATGCTGAAGTAAAAAGTAAAAAAACACATCTAGTGAAGTAAAAAAATCCTCCTTCACCATGATAACGTTCCGGCCCACTAATCGGCAATTGCGACAACAAAACCGGCTCAGTTGCGGACCGAAGTGATGCTCCATCCACCATTTTCTTCTTTTTCCTAATATGAAAAAATGACTTGGTGGAAAGCGGTTTAGGCAGAATGAAGATGTCACTGCGGAAACAGAGGCCTATTTTGCAGAGTTTCACAACTCTTATTATTTGGATGGCTTAAAAAAGTTAGAACATCGTTAGCCTAAGTGTATAGAGCTAGAAGGAGATTATGTCGAAAAATTAATATACCATATGCAAAACAATTGCGCTGTTTTTCTGAACACAGTTATTTATCATACTACCCTGGTATGTGTCCGTACATGCCTCGTAAGACTTAACTTATAAGAGAAAGCCTTACCACAAGTCCCGCAAACGAAAAGTTTCTCTCCAGTATGTGTCCGTAGATGCCTCGTAATATTCATCCTTTCAGAGAAAGCCTTACCACAAGTGTCGCAATTGAAAGGTTTTTCTCCGGTATGAGTCCGTAGATATTCCGCAAGATGTGCCTTGTGGGCGTAAGCCTTTCCACAAGTGTCGCAAACGAAGGATTTTTCTCCAGTATGTGTCGTGATATGTCTCTTAAGGCGTGAGTCTTTGTGGAAAGCACTCCCTCATGTGTTGCAAACGAACGGCTTTTCTCCAGTATGTGTCCACATATGTTCCTTAAGACTTGATTTGGTGTTGAAAGCACTTCCACAAGTGTCGCAAACGAACGGCCTTTCTCGAGTATGTGTCCGCATATATATCGTAAGACTTGATTGGGCAACAAAAGCACTTCCGCAAGTGTCGCAAACGAACGGCCTTTGTCCAGTATGTGTCCGTACATGTCTGGTAATATCTCTCGTCCGGGTGAAAGCCTTGCCACAAGTGTCGCAAACCAACGGTTTCTTTCCAGTGTGAGTCGTACATGTGCCGTAAGATGATTCTTTCGGGTGAAGGTCTTCCCACAAGTGTCGCAACTCAACAACACAAAAATGATTGTAGAATTGGTAAGGTTTCCTGTTAAATTATGCCACATTTTTGATTACAATAACATAAAGATATTTCAAACGAAGGGTGTTGTGGATTGTTTTGTAATAAAACTTAGTGGACTGTATGATGTAATTGTAATTGAACCGATGTATGTATTAGTACTGTATGTACATTTTGTTTGGACAATTGTCACTCGCTTTTAATTATTTACAACGTATTTGTCTTTTTTGACATAAAGCAATGAGAGGCCGGGTCTGTTTCCCTCATATAATATTTTTCCCGCGTCTTTTTCCCTCCGAATACCTCGTACATATGAGCATTCGTACACGTATTTTCTTTCACGCAGTCACAAGATTGCTAACCTATTCTAGCTTAAACATCCTCCCGCCTTTGCAAGCACTGCAAATAAATATATAACGATATTAACATATGTGCTTAACTACTACTAAACAATTACAAAAAAAAATTTATTGAAATAATGTATGTAAAAAAAATCACCATGGTTGGTTAGATTGATTGGTAATGAACAAATTTTTGTCACCGCACGTTTTAGAATAGTTTTGTTTGTACTGACATACACTATACGAATCAAACCATCCCTTACGGGGTGAACTTCAATTACGCGACGTAACTGCCATTGAAGTAGTGGTGCGTTGTCGTTCCTTATTACAACTAGACTGCCGATTGAGAAACGAACGGTGTTTTTTCAGTATGTGTTCGTGCATGTCTCGTAACTTGTGCTTTGACGGTGAAAGCCTTTCCACAAGTTTCACAAACGAACGGTTTTTCTCCAGTATGTATCCGTGCATGTCTCTTAAGATCCGTCACCAGGATGAAAGTCTTTCCACAGGTGCCGCAAACGAACGGTCTTTCTCCAGTATGTATCCGTACATGTGGCTTAAGACTTTCCTTACAACTGAAAGCCTTACCACAAGTGTTACAAGCGAACGGTTTTTCTCCAGTATGTGTCCGTACATGCCTCATCAAATTTGTTCTGTTGTGGAAACCCTTGCCACAAGTATCGCAAACAAACGGTTCTTCTCCAGCATGTATGCGTACATGTAACTTAAGATATGAATTGGTAACAAAAGCCTTCCCGCAAGTGTCGCAAACGAAAGGTCTTTCTCCCGTATGTATCCGTACGTGTGTCATAAGATATGTCTTAGAACTAAAAGACTTGTCACAAGTGTCGCAAACGAACGGCCTTTCTCCAGTATGTGTCCGTATATGTCTGGTAACATCGTTCGTCCGGGTGAAAGCCTTGCCACAAGTGTCGCAAACCAACGGCTTCTTTCCAGTGTGAGTCCGTACATGTGCCGTAAGATGATTCTTTCGGGTGAAGGTCTTCCCACAAGTGTCGCAACCCAAAGGTTGTGTTGCCTTTTTGTGCGCATTCCAGGTTTTTGTTTCCTTAAAAATCCTTTCGCACTTAAACCCAACACTATTCTGACGAATTGCTTCATTGTGGCGTTCCATATCTTCTTGTTTAAAATGCACTGATGTTACTGAATAAGGACCCTCTTCTATATTATCGCGCTTCATCCGTGTGTGTGGTATGTACCTGGAAATAGAATTCTATTAACACAAAGGCATTCCCATTTGTCACCAAGTTTTAGGGGAAAGAAATGTCATGCAAAGCACATAAGTAAAAGTCTACCATAACTATACCAATTGGAAGCACAGTGGAAGAAACATTCCACCACTTGAAGAGTGAGTGTTACACGTTCTTTTCAGCTGTGTGTACTAACTGCAACACAGCTGTCCAGTATTTTACAAATAATATTAAACAAGTTAGTTTGTAGTAAATTCAATTTAGTTACAACGACTGCCTGGCGCTCATCTGTACTCCAACGAAACTATTTTTCTGTACAGTAAAAACTGCACGGACTGAATACACTGTATAGGATTACTCCTCCCGCACAATAGATAATTAATTCAGGACTTATTCGCAGATTATACAAAAAAATTCTGGGTCGGAATGTACGCGTAAATATGACGGTGCTGCTCGAGGGCTCACATTAACGTAGACGGATTCTAGATCGATTAATTCGCCGAAATGTTTCAGAAGCTATCAACAAAAATTCCTATCCTATTGCTGTAGCATCTAACGACACTATACGTACTTGTTGTGATTTATCCTTTACGATCAGGACATGCGTACAAAAGAACGACAATATTTTGTCACGTTTCATGGCTAAATTTAAGGGCAGTAAATACGTCTTTAAATTAGATTTAAAAGATGCTTATTTATAAGAAACATCAAAAATGTCAAAAACAATTAACCGTAAAAATGCCATTATCGGCGCATGGTTTATTACTGGAATCACCATACTAGCAAAAGAAATGAAAGGGGTACAAGCATTAAAGACGGACTGGAGTTTCTGCCTACCAGGCGCCATCAGCGTCTCTCCGAATGCTAAACCCACTTTCATCGGTAATGCTTCGCGAAGTCATTGCGAAATGTCCTAGCCACTTGCTTGCGTCACGACATACCCCCATCTAGGGGACACCGGTCAAACACACAAGCCACCGAGACAAATGCAATAGAGCGAGTAATGCAGTACACTTCATCTAGCTCGGACGGTGCATGGACTGTCATTCCCGCCAGAAGGACTGCGTATGTTGCTGTGATTCCAGAAACGGCTTAATCACGACGTAACATAAGAAACATCAAGAATGCCAAAAACAATTAACCGTCACTGCTTTTGCTAGTATGGTGATTCCAGCAATAAACCGTGCGCCGATAATGGCGTTTTTACGGTTAAATGCTTATTTATAATTATTGAAAATGCACCCAGAATCGCGTAAATATTTCATACAAACTATTGCCGTTCGGAATGAACTTTGTTCCGTCACATTTTCAATATATCAGAAAACAAAGAATGACAAAACAATAGAAAATTTCTTAAAACGATTGAATAATACCTATCCATTATTTTCATGGGAAGTAATTTAATTTTCTTGGAAATTAAACCCTCACATTCATTATTATGGAAAATGTTAAGATGATTAAGGTATCAAACCACCCTATAAATCAAAAATACAACACAGTTATAGCAATGAAAAATAGAATTACCTACACACATCTCACATCATAGTTTCATTAATCAGAATTTAAAGATTTTCATTGATATTTTTGCCAACAACGGCTATCCAAAAAAGACACTCAAATGGCTGATCTATATCTCAAACTATTTTGACGGACAAACTAATGATGATCCTCCAATGAATAGCATTTACAAAAACATTCCACACATTAACAAGTTAACTTATAATACTGTGACTCATTTTAAACAATTCAATAATATTAAGAGAGTTAAATATAACACAATTACAATAAGATCATTACACACCAACACCAAACTCACAAAAAAGCAATGTAATTTATAAAAATTCCTGGCAAAGATTGCAATGGTTGTTACATAGGGTAAAGATCACAATTACTACAACATCGCACAACACAACACAAAAATGATTGTAGAATTGGTCAGGTTTCCTGTGCTTTACCATCTGATAGTATTAAATTATGCCACATTTTTGATTACAATAACGTAAAGATATTTCAAATGAAGGGTGTTGTGGATTGTTTTGAAATAAAACTTAGTGGACTGTATAATGTAACTGTAATTGAACCGATGTATGTATTAGTACTGTATGTACATTTTGTTTGGACAATTGTCACTTGCTTTTAATTATTTACAACGTATTTGTCTTTTTTGACATAAAGAAATGAGAGGGCGGGTCTGTTTCCCTCCGAATACCTCGTACATATGAGCATTCGTACACGTATTTTCTTTCACGCAGTCACAAGATTGCTAACCTATTCTAGCTTAAACATCCTCCCGCCTTTGCAAGCACTGCAAATAAATATATAACGATATTAACATATGTGCTTAACTACTACTAAACAATTACAAAAAAAAATTTATTGAAATAATGTATGTAAAAAAAATCACCATGGTTGGTTAGATTGATTGGTAATGGACAAATTTTTGTCACCGCACGTTTTAGAATATTTTTGTTTGTACTGACACTATACGAATCAAACCATCCCTTACGGGGTGAACTTCAATTACGCGACGTAACTGCCATTGAAGTGGTGGTGCGTTGTCGTTACTTATTTCAACTAGACTGCCGATTGAGAAACGAACGGTGTTTTTTCAGTATGTGTTCGTGCATGTCTCGTAACATGTGCTTTGACGGTGAAAGCCTTTCCACAAGTTTCACAAACGAACGGTTTTTCTCCAGTATGTGTCCGTGCATGTCTCTTAAGATCGATCTTCAGGATGAAAGTCTTTCCGCAGGTGCCGCAAACGAACGGTTTTTCTCCCGTATGTATTCGTACATGTGCCGTAAGATTTGTCTTAAAACTGAAAGTCTTGTCACAAGTGTCGCAAACAAACGGTTTTTCTCCAGTATGTGTCCGTATATGTCTCTCAAGATTCGATTTGCAAGTGAAACCCTTCCCACAAGGGTCGCAAACGAAAGGTCTTTCTCCCGTATGTATCCGTACATGTGTCGTGAGATGTGTCTTAGAACTGAAAGTCTTGTCACAAGTGTCGCAAACAAACGATTTTTCTCCAGTATGTGTCCGCTTATGAATGATCAAGGAAGCGGCTGTATTAATCCTTTTGCCACTTATCTCATAGATATGCCGCGCCTTACTTTCGTGACGACGCATGTGACCCATATAGGAACTCTTGTCACCGAACACGGCCGAGCATATCTTGCACTCGTACTTCTTCCTGCCAAGGGCGTGCGTCCTTATGTGGCTCGTGAGTCCTCTATTGCATGTGAAACTTTTCCGGCATTTATCACAAGAAAACTGTGGCACACTATGACGCTTTTTCTGGAGGAATATTAAATTGTAGCGTTCCAAATCTTCTTGTGTAAAATGCACTGACGTTATAGTGTAAGGCCCCTCTTCTATATCATCGGCATTGATCGGTGCTGGTATAAGCCTGAAAATAGAATCTTATTAATACAAAGACATTCGCATTTATAGCATTAAGATGGCTATGTCTCAGTTCCAGTGGACGAAACGTGAAAGATGATATAAAGGAAATAATCGACGCTAAAATAGGTTCGAATACATTTGATCGTGAATTCTAACGACTATGTAATTTGCAAGGGCAGTGGAAGAAATAATCTATTACTTAAAGAGTAGTGAGTGGTTACAAGTTCTTTTCAGCTGTGTATACTAATACCAACACAGCTGTCCGGTATTTTACAAATAATATTGAACAAGTTACTTTGTAGTAAATTCAAGTGAGACACAACGATTACCTCTGGCGCTCATATGTGCCTCATCGAAACTATTCTCTTGTACTATAAAGACTGCAAGGACTATGTGTGTCTTCTGTATGTGTCCGCACATGTTTCGTAAGATATGTCCTTTTGGTGAAAGCCCTACCACAAGTGTAGCAAATGAACGGTTTTTCTCCAGCATGGATCCGTGCATGTCTCGCAAGATTTGTCTTCCGGTTGAAAGCCTTACCACACGTGTCGCAAACGAACGGTTTTTCTCCACTATGTGTCAGTATATGCCTCGCAACACTGTTCTTCTCGATGAAAGCCTTCCCACAAGTGTTGCAAACGAACGGCTTTTCTCCAGTATGTGTCCGCATATGTATCTGAAGACATGCTTTCCGGGTGAAAGCCTTGTCACAAGTGTCGCAGACGAATGGTTTTTCTCCAGTATGTGACTGTACATGCTTCTTAAAACTCGACTTGGTAACGAAAGCATTCCCACAAATGTCAGAAACGAACGGCTTTTCTCCAGTATGTTTCCGTACATATTCCCTAATACTTGCCTTATGGGCCAAAGCCTTGCCACAAGTGTTGCAAACTAATGATTTCTCCTCAATATGTGTCCGCGCATGGAATATTAAATCGCATTCGTATATTGCATTTTTGTGGGCATTGTAGCTTTCCCTTTCCTTAAAACTCCTTTCGCACTTTTCGCACTTAAACCCTACACTATTCTGAATGATTTCTTGATTGTGGCGCTTCAAATCTTCTTGTGTAAAATGCACTGATGTTACTGAATAAGGGCCCTCTTCTATATCATCGACTTTCATCTGTGCCGGTATAAACCTAGAAATAGAATTTTATTATGACAAAAGCATTGGCATTTATACAGTTAAAATCATTAGATCTCAGCTCAAGTGAATGAAACGTCAAAGAATATATAAATAGTTAAAAGGGTGTGTTACGTCAGACAAGTATAATTAAAAACGGTGACGGTAACCTCTAACACGTACCACATGGTATTTATAACAAAAAAAAAACAACACTGTCTTGTCGTGATCGGACCTAGACGAACGGTTTGTTCCGTCTCGAAGGGACGGAAAGGTGAGGTCCGGGTCTTGTCTGGACAGACAAGATGAGATGTTATCTAGCCGCGGTTGGACAAAGACAAACATTGGGTGTCCTCGACGGACGGAAAGGGACTCAGCTAATGTCCTGGTCGGTGGAGAACAAACCGCTGCCGCGTCCTGATCGAACGAAGTCACTTGTGTCGCGAGTTGCCGAAACTAACTTTAAAAACCAACTGTCGAAACGAACTCACGAAAGGAACTGTCCTTGCGTTGGGAATTTTCTCCCGAAGAAGAGTTGCAGAGTTACGTGAACTGGCGAAGGGTTCAGCCAATCACAGGCCGACACAGTCATTTAAAAATATTATAGGAAAACAAAGCTTTACTGTGTTTGAATGAGAGGTTAATTACGTATTCATTCGTTCAGGATTAGCAATGTAATACGGATTAAAATGATGCCTGAGAACACTATATTTAATAACAGAGAGATTAAATATAATTTAGAATTTCAATAATAAAATGCATATCTTTTGTATGCAGCCACCAAACAGGGTTTTTGTTTGTCTACCTGATCCCGGATGTTTGTTACTAGGGGCAGGTAAAGTGATGACATGCTCGTATTGTTGGCATTTTCGATAATAAATGTAAATCGGTATATTGCTTATTTCATGGAAAAATGTATGAATGGGTCGCAGATGTTACCTAAAATGTAAAGCAAAGCAATTCTTAAACTTACCCTAAATAAATAGTTACGAATCATAATAAAATAATATTTTACAAAAGGAATTGTTTTCGGGTACAACGGTGAGTGTAACAGAATGAATCACTATTTACATGTATTCCGGAATCTTAGTATTGAGATATTGTTTTATGACTATTTTTATTTCAAGAATCGTAAACGAAATGCGTAGAAACATAACAGTCGATAGAGATTCTGCTCAATAAACGCACATCTGTAATTGTATTTAAAAGATTGGAATCAAGTTAAAAAGAAATATAAATGGAACAATAAGTTGTTCTTACTATTTAAGAAAAGCTCACAGAAGAAGTGTTTGGGATATAACTAAAGTGGAAGCTCGAACGGGTAAGAAAGAAAATACAAAACCTATGAAAAACTTTTTATTGCAGAAATAACATTATCTTTTGGACTCTGAGCTACTCTCTCTAGTTATTATTGGTTCACAATAAAGTAACACTGATAAAACCCATCCCAATAAAATGTAGTGAACGTTAAAAAAATATTAGCATATTAATATTGTTCAGTTCTTTGTTTCAAAACTTACAAATTCCTTGTTCAGACAGAGTGTAGGATACTCTCTTACCACCGTATGTCCTTTTTTGCAGTAAGATATGAACACATATAAGGCTTCCACTAGTATGTAGACGCAAATCTAACATTAAAGCTATAGACAGGCGCTTCTCCTATCGCAAAACCTGTATTAGTCAGGCCTCTGCTTAGTATGTGTTCGTACATGTCTCGTAATGTTCCTTTTATGGTTGAAAGCCTTTCCACAAGTGTCGCAAACGAACGGCTTTTCTCCAGTATGTGTCCGCACATGCAGCTTAAGACGATATTTGGTGACGAAAGCATTTCCACAAGTGTCGCAAACGAATGGTTTTTCCCCCGTATGCGTCCGTTCATGTACCTTAAGATTCTCTTTGGCTGAGAAAGCCATCCCACAAGTTTCGCAAACGAACGGTTTTTCTCCAGTATGTGTCCGTACATGTCTCGTAAGAACTTGTTTCAGGGTGAAAGCTTTTCCACAAGTGTCGCAAACGAACGGTTTTTCCCCAGTATGTTCCAGTGCATGTGCCGTAATACTTGATCTATGGGCGAAGGCCTTCCCGCAAGTATCGCAAACGAACGCTTTTTCTCCCGTATGTGTCCGTACATGTACCTTAAGATTCGACCCGGTTAAGAAAGCCATCCCACAAGTGTCGCAAACGAACGGCTTTTCTCCGGTATGTGTCCGTGCATGCATCTGAAGATTTTGTTTGGTGACGAAAGCACTCCCACAAGTGTCGCAATCGAACGGTTTTTCTCCAGTATGTATCCGTACATGTGTCGTCAAATGTGTTTTCTGGTTGAAAGCCTTCCCACAAGTGTCGCAAACGAACGATTTTTTTCCAGTGTGTATCCGCTTATGAATGACCAACGACGGGGCTGTGGTCATCCTTTCGCCACATAACTCACTGATATGAGGCGCCGTACCTTCGTGACAACGCATATGACCCATATAGGTATTCTTGTAACTATTCCGAAAAATTTCTTTATTGTGGCGTTCCAAATCTTCTTGTGTAAAATGCATCAATGTTACAGAATAAGAACTCTCTTCTATATCATCGACTTTCATCTGTGCTGGTATAAACCTGTAAATAGAATATTATTAATAAATATATTCGCATTTTTATTATTAGAATCACTACTTTTGAGAGAAAGAAGATGCAATAAAAGTAGCAAATAATTTAGATTCTTTCTTACTTACAATCGTATCTAGTTTACTCTAGAGTATACTAGATTCGAAGATCTATGAAAATAAATTCTAACGACTACATCATTTGCAAACATAGTGCAAGAAATATTCTAATACTTGAAGAGTAGAGTCTAGATGGATGCGACCGATGCCACAATGGCTAGTACTGATATCGAAATAAATTTCTCCTAATCCTAGTTATGAGTGAGTGGATATCACTACTCTAGTATTTTTGTGCAGTCTTTCGATTTGATTGACTTTTGGAAATGTTGACACATTAATTTTCAAAAGTGGTCAATCTGTCAGTCGTAAGCACAATTGGTAATTTAGGATCAAAATGCGTAAGGATATCTTCTGAAGCAATTATGTTTTTGATATTTGTAAAAGCATCGTTACATTCATTACTCCACTTGAATGAAGCGTTTGTCTTTAAAAGATCATAAATCGGTCGCATTAAAATTGCTAACTTTGGGACAAATTTTCCGTAGTAGTTTACCATACCATCAAAACTTTTAACTTGTGTAAGAGTTTCTGGAACAGGTGCTTTTATTATTCCTTCAACTTTATCAGCATTTTCTTTAATCCATCGTTCGAGATTGTGTGTTCTAGATATCTAATATGTTCCATCAAAAATTCGAATTTGGAAAGTTTCAGTGTAAAGCCGGCCTCTTGAAGTCTTCGAAATACAGCTCTTAAATTATCTTCATGTTCCTTCCTTGGTTATCCGGTAACAATGATATCATCTAAGAACGTTGATGCACCTTTCAAACCTCCGAGTGTTTGTTCCAATGTTTTTTGTAAAATTGCACTGGCAGGCATTATACCAAACGGAAGTCGATTCACTTTGTATAAAACTTTGTGTATACTCCATGTGAGAAGTTTGGCGGAATCATCATCTAGCTCTAACTGGTCGTAGGCATTACTCAAATCCAATTTCGTAATGATTCTCCTCCATTTAATTGTGAGAAAATATCTTCAATCTTAAGTAACGGGTATATAACTTCTTGTAACTTTTTTTACAATAGTTCGATAATCGCCACATAATCTTAAATTTCCATCTTTCTTCAGTACTGGAACTGACGGAGTGCACCACTGACTGAAATCTATAGCTGAGATGTCTCCTACTTTTTCTAATCTTAAAAGTTCGGATTCAACCTTGGTTTTATGAGCTAGTGGTAGGGATCGAGGCTTACAATAAACTGGATTAACGGCATCTGATTTTAAATAAAGTTGAAATTTCTGGTGTTTATAACGACCTAATTTATCGGAGAAAACTAATTTAAATTCATCTAGTAATAAGCTAATGTCACCAGCATTACATATATGTACACTCGTGGCCACATAAAAGTTTCCGACCTAAAATCGAGAACTCCGATATTTTCAACGTTAAC
>JARFOC010101034.1:0-12532 GCA_031763485.1 Osmoderma eremita | reverse complement strand
TGTTATGTCGCGAGATACCTTAAAGTCATTTTAATAGTCGTAATTACGTTCCCAGATACTTATTGTGCTAGTTGGGCTATTTTATATGCATGTGCTTTTTCTACAATTTGTTTAAGTGTATGTATGGAATCTGTTGTTGATAAAACCACATTGATATTGTCCGACTTATTTATACAGACAATTATAAATGTTTGGTTTGGTAATATATAATAATATGGTAAATTACAGTCTATCGTTATGTCTTTACCTAATTTACAAATGAAGGTAATCCCTTAAAACAAAATGTGAAAGTGGTCAATAATATTTATTTTATTCGACAGAGGTGACTGAAATGCAGAGATGCCAACGTGTAGCACTTGCAATGTAGTATTGTTGGGAGCTATTTTTTGAGTTTCAAAAATTGAAAAATTAAGTGCTGGTTGGGTTGTGGTACAAAGGAAAAAATGCTAGACGTAGCACCCCAAGTAACCAACATCACAGTAATCTGCACGATTCGTTGCAGGATAGAATAGCATGGATATGATATATTATTGGAAATGTCCGCCTATTGTCATTTCAATCACATTATTTTACAGTATTTCTTGGAAACGTAACCGAAATAATAAATAACTTCTATAAAATAGGTGTATATTTTTAACGACAATCAATAATAAGTAATGTTTCATTATCATTTTCTTATTGTATTTTTGTTATTAACTGTCTAAATTTGGTACACAGCACCGTTTTCTACATAAAACCGACGTTATTTGTGAACTGTTTATGGAATAAACAAACAAGGATAAATATACGGCACCTGATACTCATACAATAGAAAGTATATGTTATAGACATTATTATTACAAAATGTCGGCGTTATTCAAGAAAGCCGTTTTTGCCAATCGAAAATACGGTGCGACTCGCTTGGAGTGCAGGGTAAGTGGCAAAATGTACCATAATAATGAATCCGCGCCCGCGGAATTCTCCATAACAATTGCAATTAATTTACGTAACGGTTTCGGATGATCTACAGCGCGCGCTTATTAGGCTAGGACAATGTTAAGCTCCGAGCGCGTCAGTCCGTTCTCCCGGTAGTTGGTTTCGTCGTGTTGTTGGTGCTGTTGTTACCGGTTGCGTTTACACAGCGACGAGATTTCGCCAGAATGGGATTAATACGTCTGCGTTCGGACTTAACGGTTAAATTCTCGCAACTCTACAACACAGCTGATATTTTAATTAATGCTAGAGACCGCCTTCGACAATCTTTAATGGTGTTCATACTATGAATCTACAAATAATATTAGTTAGCCGAATAAGTATTTTATTTGTCGTGTTATAAGAAGCTTAAAACCAGGTGAAGAAAAGCTTCAACAAAGTAATAATAATAATAATAATCCATACATCACCCCAGCAGCGCGAGCCAATTACAGAGGGTCAAAGGCGTCCATGGGTTAATATTATTATTTAAGATCTTGGCTCTCAGCATTTGCCAGCAAAAGCAAACTACATTATAAAATAAAAGGATACGGGGGCTTGAAATATTAAAAAATAAAAACAAAAATATCCTTAACGAGCTTAAATAAGCTTTAACCACCCAACCCACCCCAAAATTTATTTAGAAGCTAAAGAAAACAAAATGAAACGAAAAAGAGGTAAGAAATTATATAATATTACCTCCTATGTTCAAATTGTGCTCCATTATGCGCTAAACATTGGCGGCATCTTTGCATAACTTCATATGTTATATTGGATAACATTTCGGCAGGAACTCTCTGGCAAGCTGCAGTAATTTTATTTCTTAACCGAATCTCAACCTCTGGAGGCGTTACATAAACTTAATCCCAAAGAAAAGTGTCCATTGGAGTAATATGTGGCGAACGTGCCGGCCATGGAATGGGTCCATATATCCCAATCCAAAAATCGCCAAATCTTCTGGTTACATACCCCCTATCTGGAAGGGCATGATGAGAGGTATCACGATCCTGCTGAACTATCACGTTCCAGAAAATTTTCCAGATCTTCTTGCAGAATTCAGTGGGATTTATGCTGGTCTAGCTTATTAGAAATGGGCCCAATGAGTTTATTGTGTAAAATGCCGCACCAGACATTTACAGAAACTCTGTGCTGAGAATGGCCTTTCACTGTCGCAGGTGTATTTTCCTGAGCCCCATAAAGATGATTGTTTCGGTTGAATGTACAGTTATTGGAAAAAACATACTCATCTGACCATAAATTTCTTTGGTAGAAGGATGGATCTTCTTGAATTTTGTCTAAAAAGAATCACCAGCGTCTATTGCATGAATGTTGCGTGGAATATACGATTTTACTTTCTCTTTTTTCAAAATTTGCTGCACGGTATCCTTGAAAGTTACTAAATTAGCAGCAATCTCTCTATAGTGCAGTTCAAGTTTTGGAGGTAGTATTACTCCTATGGAAATAGTACCCCACGTTCCAAATCTATTTAGGCAATTAATTTTCTATATGTTGTCGCTCTGAACACTATAGTAAATTTTATGTTGCCAACTCATAAATGTCAAGCTGCGAATTTATCGTGGAAAGATTTATATCAAAGCCTTTTTCGTTACGAGCATGGATTAAAGCATATCGTTGGCCACGACCTTTTGGTGCTGTTAAACCTTCAGGATTTAAGTATATCCTGAAGGAAAGCTCGTCCAGACGTACTTACTATGCTGTCAGTCTATGCCTTCGTTACAAAATATCCAGTATTCACCCACGATTCATCAGTAAAAATAATGTGTCTCCTTTCATTATTTTATTTTTTTAATAACACGTCAATAATCTTATAATATCATCATGGTCCATCAACGTTCCTCTCTTCTCAATATTTTCAAACGCAAAATCAATGTCAGTTAAGAACCTGTGCAGCATACTTCTTCAAAAATTGAGTAAACCTACTTCGCTATTTACTGCTGGTAATATCATGGGTGTCGTGGATGGAATATTTCGTAAAAAAAGCTGTAAACTTTACCTCTGATAAGTATTTCAATTTGTTCATCATATGTTAGAGATCGAGAATTCTTGGGAATATCTTTTTCTTTTTCCTGGTTATAACCTTTGTTGGTTGTTGGTTTTCATTTTATTTACGAATACAATATACTATTCTTTTGCCACAACCAAGCGCTTTACTAGTTTCCTCCACTGCCTCGGAAATATTCATATTTTTACCAAAATATGTAAAGCAATTCAAAATCATTTGCTCTTCTTTTAGCAAATAGATTTCTCGCGTTTGCCTTCGCTTGTAAGATTCCATATTCCAATTCGATAAATTTTTGTGTAATTATATAATTACTTACAATAAACAAATGGCAGAATGCTAGTGACACAAAACGATAAATCCGAATTGACAGATGACAAGAATCAACAATCCCCGTAAGAGAAAAGGATAGCCTTATACAAATACGTATAAAATAAAAAAGGATGAGTATGGTCTATAAGAGCAATACTTCCTTTAAAACGTGAGCTGCGCTGTAGTAGAAGTCCAATGCGTTTCTTCCTCAACACTCCAAAGTACATAGACTCGTAGATTTTCATCCCGATATTGACGCTGCATTTTTTTTGGACGATCTCTGGTTGGATAGCGCTGCGAATAAGGTTTTGCAGTCCGATAAGTATTATCACCGTATTCAAAATAAACTCGAAGCATATCTAAACGCTGTTCGTTCATTTTAGAAAAAAAATAAACTTGACAGATCGTGACACATTTATTTTTTCCAGAGAACTTGATTTACACACGACTAAAAAAATATGTTGTTTTTTTTTTAAATTTTTTCTAATGTAAAGGTATACTTGTGATACATGCTGTTCTCCATTAGAATCATAATAAAGTGTAGTCGAATTTTAAAAAAATGACCCTGAAACCTTAAAACGCTTAATGTCTATAAATAATATCAGCTCATTTTATCCACATCCAGCCACTGAATTTTCCGTTTCAATGATTAAAATCTGCCTATAAATAAAAGCGCTACGGACTGGTCTTTTTAAGACAGCCTGTATATATATTCGAGTACATATTTCTCGTAGTGCCTAAATGTAGGCTTACACCTGCGATCGACTTTGTTGAAAATCAATCATCCCATAAAACGGGTTGAGCTGCGGTTATTATGCAACGTATTAATGTTCGGAAAATATTATTTATAAATATATTTCATAGTTTATTTAAACTACATTGTTTATATGTAAAGAGAAATTTCTGGTTAAAAAATGATTGTGTTTATAACATGCAATAAAATAATTGTTAGTGCACCTTCAACGAGGAAAAAAACTATAAGCATCAAAATACATTTTCAATAATACAAAGTTTTAAATCTATTTTGCTCTTTTTACAATTTTACAACAAAAACAGAAACCGATCTGTCAGGACGTACCAGTTCAATTATTTACATATTGTTTTGGATTTCTTCAATACGTTTTCCTCCCATTTCTACTTATGCATGTTTCTTTTTATCAGCACTTAACACTTAAAAGTCAACAAAACAACTTGTATGAAATACTTGGTTGCATAGATTTGAAATTCAAAGTTAATTAACGTGTTTAACAAAAACTTGCACTACAGTAATTTACTAATCCAGAGCATTCAAGATTCTCTCATACAAATCTCTCGTATCTATGCACGCGCAGTAGGCAACGGAAATAATACAACACCCCACTATGGTGAACTTCAAAATACCTACCCACATATATATGTAGATGTAACATATAATATACCTACATACAATATATCTCCCAAAAAGCAATTCAATTCCGCTAGATAAACACCAACGGTGTAAAGTTATTTACATAAGGAATAGAACATCTATGGAAGATACACGCGCGAAGACACTACATAAATACAGGTCTATATACGATGTATAAGGGAATTGGAAATTTGAAAATGCATTAAGACGAGATTTTGCCACATTAATCTGCTAAAACCGAACATAAGTGAATATATTCAAGTCATTAACGCTGGGAAATACTGGGTAATATATCAATCATTAACTCAAGGTTAAACTATACTTAGTATTCAAAAGCCCTAAATGCCAATAATAATAATTTTGTTAGATTAAATTACCTCAAATGTTTGGAATTCAATGGAAACCCATTATATTGCTAGTGGGCATGCACAATTGTAGTAATTCATTGTCAATTAACGATGGGTCATAACTTCTTCAATCTTTTTCTCCCATGTCGTAATGAGAATGTAAATATGACCATAAATGTACCTCTATTGATTCTTCTTTTACAATTCTGTAATGGAAGGTATTATTAATTAATTAAATATCCTCATTTAGCATGGTTATGAATATCTACGGATTCAATTAGTCTAGCTACATGCATACACGACTATAACTTTTAGTAATGAGATTGCCAGGTAAAAAAACATGGTACAAGTTTTATTAGTGTGTTAATCATAATGAATTACCACAAAGTAACGGTCAGCACCATCGAATACTTAATTTAACAATGCTTTGATGATAATAAAACACAGAATGGTTATGAAAAGATGGAATCAATTAAGAAATTTAACATAAAACCTTTCCCACTTGTTCATTTATACAATAACAGTTTTGTTTGGAAGAATTCTGTAGCTAACATTCTTTACTAAATAACCCTATTGTTTTATACATTTTTAAATTGGTAATAAATCTTTTATAATATGAGGGTTTATTTTTTAAACAGGTCACCTGTAATGACGTGCTTGTAATTTGGATAATATTTGGCTACAAGCTCTGAAGTAACAAAGTAAGTAGATTCGGTTTTATTCGTTTCCAATGAGTTCTGTGCTAACCTGGTCAATATCAACATATTCTCCAGCAGATGAAGTATATAAAAAATATACTTAAAAAAATATATAAATATACCTCTGAGATCACACAACACGTCTGATTGTATAGTTTCAAGCATTCCTCACGTACAGACAGCTGTTTCGGACTCACTTAGTCCGCATCAGTGCACGTCGGAGGAATGCCTGTCCCAGATTTATCCAAATATGTACACTAGTGCTTTATAGGCATAATCTAGATGACTTTATGTTAGGAACTTCCACCTTGAATCAAGGACAAAACCCTGCCTTAAGGCAGAGTGGCTCAATATTGTTCAGATCTTAATCAGCGCTAGAAACACTGAATCTTTGCTAATTATGTCAGTTACTTGGGTAATCTATTCCCATGTCAATAAAAATTTAGATAAAATATATAAAAAAAATTCAAATTTTGACACCCCGAAAAATCTTACGTCGTTATGCGAGAGAAGGCCTAAAACAGTAAAGTGATTTGTACATTTTAGCCGCTTTACCTGCTTCTCTAGATGCATTTCCTCAATACAATTCCAATGTTCAATAAAAGATAGATGAATTCGGTAGGTTTGTCGCCACGAAACAGGTATTCCAGAGTTTTGCTAATTCGAAAACTCCACATATGAGAACATCGAGTGAATGTTCAAACTCATTTTTCACATCTTGTAGCTACCCAGAAGGTTCCTCTCTTATTTCCTTTGACTGTAGAGATTGATCATCTTTCACATCTTGTAGCTGTATAGAATCTCCCTCTTTTATTTCCCGTAGCTGTCTACAATGATTATTTTTCACATCTTGTAGTCGCTTAGAATAATCCTCCTAAATGATTATCTTCTACGTCTTGTTAAATTATCTTTTACTTCATGTATTGAGGAGGCAAAATAAATTCTCTTTATACAGTACGGAAGCGATTACTCTGGTTATAGAAAACCATAAGAAGGCGGGACTAATAATAAGCGACTAACATAATTTAACTGTAACTAAATCACGAGTATCTTTTGCCATAATATACTTTTATCATAGTTTCTCATCGACAGCATAATAGTCCATTATGAACCCTTTCATTGCTCAAAGCTAGTATAATTGCAAGCGACTTCAGTCAGTAAATCCTCAACGGTGATCTGGCGCGGTGAAGAAGTAGGTACGTAGATCCTCCCTGACAAACTACAAGCGACTAAAGGTATGTCCCGAGTTACCATAGCCATCTGGTGGTATATTAAATGCTTATAGTTAAAAATTATTAAATAGAATGAATTCAGTTTTACAAAAATATTCCACTATGCTCTCAGGCCACTCAGACCTAGCTGTTCATATCTGATTTTAAATAAATATTTCTCAAATATATAAATTAATCATTTGATTTTTTCAAACACAAGTAAGAAACATGTAGTCCACTATTTACCTACTTCAGGTAGTTTCAAATAAAATAGAAACGGGAATATTACAGTTACATAACGCACAGCCCTCTAGCGTCTGGGTACACTTTAACCAGAAAGAAAAACCAGTTATGCAGGCGATTTTAATCTCACAAAATTAATACACACTTGAAAATAATCTATGGGACAAGGCATTATTTGCTAGTTGTTTACGAGCCATATATAACCAAAGATTTGTAATGTCATTTTAAACGGCAGTACAGTTTGCTGCTGGTGTTTCGATAATTTAAGGTCTTAATGCCCGTCGTCCCCTGAGAGTTGCTGCTTTATCGAGAGGAAATCGCCGAAGAATATTAGAATGGGCCCAGCAACATTTAAATAGCGATCAACAAAACTGGGCATCTGTTTTGTTTTCCGACAAATCCCGGTTTGGTTTGCGGCCAGGTACAAGAAGAGTGAGAGTGTGGAGACGTCACGGGAATGCAGAACGATTAGCTATACCGCAATCTGTTCACAGCATCCGAAGAGGTAGTGTAATGGTATGGGATGGAATATCTCTTGGTGGAAAAACCTGACCTCGTTCTGTTTGATCGGTATTTAAACGCCATTGACTATCGGGACATCCTGGAAAACGTTGTGCTACCATATGCTCCATGAATTGGTGATAATTTTCAACTCATGCACGACAATGCGCGTGCGGATACTGCAAGTATTATTCGTGAATTTCTTCAAACCCACGAAATTAATGGTTTGCCATGGCCAGCGCAATCACCTGATCTAAATCCCATAGAACACGTATGCTATTACCGCGTCAAAATCTAGTCTTTGAAGCAAAACAACAATCGTATCAGTGTCTTGCAGAACAGTGGTATGCCATCGACCAACAAGAGATAGACCACTTGATTAAGAGTATGCCAAACGGGTGCAGAAAGGTAGTCAACACTCGTGGAGGTCCCACAGGGTACTGACATTGATTGCACTCATTGTCACATGTTGATTGTTATTGTTTTTTTTTACATAAGTTTTGTAAAAATTTATGAATTTTGAAAAATTCTCCTAAATAAACAGACATTTCTCATTAAGAATTCTTAACTGTTCCTAAAAGTAAACAAGTAATGGTGGTCGAACTATACCTTCACATACAACAAACAATTATTCACCTTCTATATGGAGCAGAAATGCATTCCCTTACTTATCCTTTAGATTATTTTGATGTGTGTATTTTATTTTTAAATCAATACAAATAGCATCTGCATACCGATGTGAACTATGTGAGTGCAATTCAGCACATATCTAACTGGTCGATTATTATTTCTTGCCATTCAACGACAGTTTTGCCAGCAGCCTCTATATTTGGGCATCGTCCCGGGGATACATATTTTGCAGTTAGCGGCGGTCTCCATTACTTACAATTACCAACATTCATAAATCAATTACTGCATTGTTGGGAAAAGTTGGATAGCCAGAAATCGATATCATTTCTTCCTCTTGTTCGTGAAGAATTCAGATGTTTTTTCATTTTATATTTCAACTAATTACAAATGTAAAAATCAAATTTCAACATCTAATATTCAAATAAACAAATTCGTCAAAGATGGGCAGTTCGTGGCAGATTAATTTCTACTCCTAACGTTCGTAATATTACTTCAGTACGTATTCGTGGTAAAATTAATAGAAGTTTGGGCTTTTCCTAATTCGCCGACGACGTGCAATTCATAAGCATCGTCCGAAATATGCACAACCACTTACAAGAGGGTCAAGCGTTGTTAATTGCCTCCATCAATTCGACGAAGACTACCTATAGATAGCCCGAAATTCATTAGTAACGCTTCGATGGTAGCTCACAAAGCTATTACATTCACTACAAATCGGCCACCGTAAAGTTCATAATTCTGTAATATTCGTAGAAATACTAATTTGGGGATTAGGTTTAAGAAATATTTCCAAATCTGCTAGTCAGGTATTTGAAGTTAAGGTTTTAAATGCGCTGGGAAATACTATATTCCCCCAAAATTTTAAATTCATAATTTGTTTAATCTTTAAATCTTTCTACCTCTCTTTCGGTATCTTGGATTTCTAGAAAACATGATTGTATGGATGCCTTTCTTTTATACGTATTGATAGTAAAATTTGAAATCTATATAAATCATTGCTTATATATCTTTTATTTACAAAAATATTTAAACCTCAAAATTTTCACTAGGCTTATGACATAACTAAGCATTAAATCGTGATTTTTTTTTTTAAGTTTTGTCTTGCTGCATTGTATTCAAGTTAATGTTGTTGTAAATAAAGTTATTGAAATAACGTCGTTTTTCATATACTCACATCAAAATTATCTAGGGGACAAGCAAGGAAATGCATTTCTGCTCTACATAGGTGAATAATTGTTTGTTGTATGCAGGCCCATCTTTACGCATGGACACACTGGGCTCTAGCCCCGGGCCCCGCAATCAATGGGGCCCCCTAATATTAGTGACAGCAGCGGAATCGATGATAAATTTTTCAATCACTATACTTCTTCTCACATCTTTTGACCTTTACAGGCGTCAATCACTGTACAAGATTCGATTGCTAATACAAGGCTTACAAGCTGGTTGCTAGTTTAGTCTTAGCTAATTTGTGAAAAATCATTATGTTTACTTAACATACCAAAGTATTCGAAATTATTCCCTTCGCCAAACTAACTTGTTTACTGTTAGGATATTGCTCAAGATATCGCATAGCCACAAGAAACTAGGAACGAAGCTATCAGCTATCCAAAACAACGGAAAAACTAAAATTTATTATTTTGTCAGAAATGTGGAATACCACATTGGAAAGGATAGACAAAACTAGTATAAATCTTCAAAAAGAAACTTTAATAATGGACGTTGCAGTTAATTTGTTAACTTCGCTTGGCAATTTTATTGATAATGTCCGAAATAATTTTCACGAATACGAATTGGCCGCTAAAAAGAAAAATTCAGAAGCTGACTACAAGGACCGGTCTCAAAGAATAAGAGCTAGAAGCTCACACGTGACATACTTTGATGGTTAGTGAAGAGGCTATGAGTATTTCAGAACTGTATAATCTTTTGAAAGAAAGTAATATCGAAGACGCTTTTCCGAATATCGAAATAGCTATTACAATATTTTTTTGTGGAGAACGCTCCTTCTCAAAACTGAAAAGGATCAAAAGTGAATTGAGAAGTACAACGCTTCAGGAAAGATTGAATAGTTTGTCACTGATGTCCATTGAAAAGCAAGTTGCTTAAAGAAATAGACTTTGAAGATGACATTCGTGATTTTACCACTCAAAAGTCTAGGAAAGTACCCCTTTTATCGGTATAGATTTTTAAAGTAGGTATGTTTGCATTTGTTTGTAAATTTTCAAAAATAAATTATACATTAATGTTGTTGGTTCCTGTTAATATCGATTCTAAATTTTTCTCGGAAGGGCCCCATGCATCCCAGTGCCCCCACCTGGCTTAAGACGGCCCTAGTTGTATGTGAAGATATAAGTCGACTATCATTACTTGTTTACTTTTAGAAACAGTTAAGAATACTTAATGAGAAATGTCTGTTTGTTAAGGAATAATTTTCAAATTTAATAAAACTTTTACAAAACTTACGTAAAAAAACAATAACAATCAACAACATGTGACAATTAGTGCAATGTCAGTATGCTGTGGAACCTCCACGAGTGTTGACAACCTTTCTGCACCTGTTTGGCATACTCATAATCAAGTGGTCTAGCACTTGTTGATCGATGGCATACCACTGTTCTACAAGACACTGAGGCAATTCTTGTTTTGTTTCTCCCGATAGTCGATGGCATTTAAATACCGATCCAAGAGAACGAGGTCAGTTTTTCCACAAAGAGATATTCCACCTCGTACCATTACACTACCTCCTTGGAAGTTGCGAATAGTTTGCGATGGAGCTAATCGTTCTGCATTCCCGGGACGTCTTCATACTCTCGTTCTTCTTGTATCTGGTCGCAAACCAAACCGGGATTCGTCAGAAAACAAAACAAATGCCAAGTTTTGTTGATCCCAATTTAAATGTTGCTGCGTCCATTCTAATCTTCTTCCGCGATTCCCTCTCGACAAAGCACGAACTGTCAGAAGATAACGGGTATTAAGACCATCTGCATTGAGTCTATTCTTCGCTGCTTGATCGCTTATTAACACATCATGAGTGTCGTAAAGTTGAAGCACTAATTCTGTCGCCGTAATGTTGCGGTTTCTTAATGCACAAAGTCTCAAGTATATGTCATGAATTGGTCGAGTTGCTCTTGTGCGCCCTGTATGCCGTTCACGCACATCATTGGTTTGCTGATATCTGAACCACAAACGATTTATGACACTTTTTGACGTGTTGAGAGCTTCTGCAACGGTTCGTTGAGTTAAACCATTTTCAAGCATTCCAATAGCTTTTAATTTCACGTGTAAATGATGTCTTTCCATCCTCAATTAATGCAAAAAAACTGTAAAAGAAAATTGATCGCAAAATAAACACAAAATTTTTAGGATGACAAATCAGCAAATTTTACATTTTTTTTAAGTTCCACAGATTTTTCAGTTAATAAGACCTTATTGTAACTTAAACTATCGAAACACCAGCAGCAAACTCTATTGACATTACAAATCTTTAGTTATATATGGCTCGTAAACTACTAGCAAATAAAACCTTCTTCCCTAGATTATTTTGATGTGTGTGGTTTGTCGTATAGTAGAAATCCACAATTATCAGTGTTTTGTTCATTGCTATTTATAGATTTTCTATTAGATGTCTTCCCATTTTGTAGTAGGAACAAGGAATTTTCACCGCAGTCACATAAATTACTTCACACCAAACTTAGGTGTTTTGCAATATTCGAATACCGTATCCTCTTCTAACGCGCAATCTGAATGGATAACATACCTACGCATCCTTGCTCTAATGTCCCCGCAATAATTTATAACTGAACGTTAAATGCTTGTCGTTTTGACACTAATTGGGTTGAAATATCCTTATGGCGGTGTATTCCCGTACAAAACACACCACGCCGCTTTGCAAATAGGTAGTTTTATTTGTCAATTACTCGAAAGTTCTTTATTTTAAAGTGTGCTACGCGGATAGTTAAACTTCGATTTTAATGAGAGTCGACTATTATATGTATTAGTCCTTAATGGCTAACGTTAAGTATTTCAACAATTTTATGTTTTTGCACGTCTAACATTAAACAAGGGTGGGTGCACTAGTATACCTTTGGTGTCAACCAGAGTTTCCTCGACGGATAGAGGGCTCTGAGTGCAAAACTTTATCTTATACAGGACTCTGTAAGAAAAAATTCTAGAACTCTGCATATAGTTATAGTGTTGACAAGTATTGACAGTATTGTGGTATTGACTTTTTCCTA
>JARFOC010101014.1:0-12534 GCA_031763485.1 Osmoderma eremita | reverse complement strand
GTCACTTTCAACAGCCATAAAAACTAAAGTACTCGATGAATCTTTCCGAAATTTTGATAGATGTCGACTAAAGAATAATACTCACAGTCGGTAATACAGATTTTCACACAAAACGCCAGGTATTTCCCACACCAATCTCGTAATTTTAAACATATTCCCTCGTCCTTGCGTTTATTAAAAATTAAAAGCCAACGGTGCTGTCGTCGAGAAATTCGCGTGTTCATTATTTCTCTTGCTTTGCACATAACCTCTCAACTATCAACCAGGTTCTAAGAAACAACTCCGTTTACGCGCGCTTAACTTTTAACGACGTCATTAAGTTATAAATGCACTAACCTTATACGTTTCCCCATTCCTTATCTTCTTCTGTCGCAACTTCTCCAAACTCGGAGGCGCCACGAAAACGACATACGGCTTTAGATCGGACGTCCTCAGGATCTTCAAGCTCTGCGGATGCAAATTCAGGACGCATATCTTTCCGGAATTCACTACGGACCTGATGGCGTCCAGGGAAGTCCCGTAGTAGGCTTTCTCGTATTCGCCGTGCTCGACGAACTTTCGCGAAAGGATGTCGGCTTCGAATTGCGCCCTAGTTATGAAGTGGTAGTCCTGGCCGTCCACTTCGGTATCTTTCCTAGCCCTCGACGTGTCTGAAAAAGTAATTTTTATGAATCCCACCAATACATATATAGAGTGGCTTTAGGAAAATACAAATACAAAGTAGTGTCCGACAAGGATATATACTTTCCCCATTATTGTTTGTCTTTTGCTTGTGCTGTGAAACAATTGATGTTGCTGCTATTGCGGTGGCAGAAACAGCTGATCCAAAAAGTTATGTGTATGTTGTAACGTTTTAAACGCCACCGAACTAGTTATCGTAATATTTATAGCAATTCCCATCTACGCGGCCTTCTTAGTTCATGTGCACTCGATTCTAATTGCGTTTTTACGCGTGCGACCTACCCTTCTACGAATCTCTATGATTAAATTTCAGCGTCATCCAACGTAATTGGTTGACCTGAGTCACGCGGCCGCATTTAGGCGAATGACTATACGCGACGCGCGAGATCGAGAATTGATTGGCTAGAGATGCACTCCCCTGCGTAGGAACTGTTGTCGTTTCCCGCAATTAAGAGAGGCTGATCGACTGGCGTCAAGAGAGGACTTTTTTAAGTGTGTAGTGCCTAAAGCCAATATTAAGACCTGTACAAAAATTTTAAGGAAATTCAGATATCCGATCTTCTGAATGTATATAAACAACTATTCCTTATAACCGATATATATGTTGATCATTGAACTGAGCGCGCATCTGTAGTTCATCGCCCGGTCATTTGTACAGTCACAACCCATAGTATTCACCAACTATTTATTTGTTTTCTTTCGTAATCTAAATCGTCATGTAAACCATGTGTCACTGTAATTAAGCATTTCCTAGTTTATTCAAGATTACTGTTTATTTTATTCCGTCTGTCAATCTTTTGCCCAACCCAAGATACAACTCAACCCCCGTGAAATTTACGACCTATTATTTGACGGATATTTGTTATGTATTTATGCATGTTTATTGTTGTATTATGTCAATACTACCTGTGTCACCTAATGTGTGCCAGATTAATTCACGATTTGTTAATGTATTTACTCATGCAAACGTAAATGTTATACATATTGTTTTACGTTATTTATGTTGTCTTATATGTACCGAACTTATACTTATACGGGGACTGACGAACTACCCGTAACTATGCACGCTGTTTATTTAATCGTGCTCTTGGTTTTTATTTCGCCAAACGTACTTACTGCCCCAACACCTAGCCTTTTCCGTGCTTATGAGCCAAGTCCAGTACTGACGAAAAGCGCGGTGGCGCCAACCTTATACCGTACGATTAGATGAAGTTACCCACCCCTTCTAAGCGCAAGCCAGCACTTCTGGACAAAATTTTAAAGCAAGTAACGTATTTTGGAACGATGAAATATTCTGTTAAGGAGCAGAAACGGCGCCGTAGGTTTATTTTGAAATAAGTAAACCTAGCAATGTGTGTCTGAATTTTGTTTTCTCAAAATAAAATATTAACTTTACACAGTTAACTTACGAGGTATAGCTGCTGCAAATCTCTCCGAATCCTCCATTAGCTTCTGCCTTAACTCGTGCCTGCCGATGTTTGGCGGTCCGATTAAGACTATAGGTCGCTTATTGTTTGCTCGGGGGTAATATAGGGATACTTCTTCGTAAGTGAGTATTTCTTCTGCTTCATATTCTATATATGATATTTAACATTATTTTCTTCAATTTGAAAGAATATCATGATTATCATCTTACCGTCTACGGAGTTTGTATACATTGGATAGCCACCTTCCGTGTACGTCCCTTTCTTCTTTTTACGTTTGCCCGTTTTACCGCACAGCAACGTTGACGTCTTCTTCGACGGTTTCGTCATGCGTTCTTCAGCTGCCAGTCTCATACTCTCCCTCTGATGCTGAAACGATTGTGATGGAACTAAGCCTGCTAACGTTTGATCTTCCTCGCCTGAAAGAATTTAAATTATAACGCGATTACGAGACTAAAATATTTTCTTCATTTACCTTCCCTATACGCCTGCCACCAATTCGCGTCCTCTTGACTTATGATATGCAAAACGTCGCCTTTTTGGAAACTGAAACCCAACTCCCGACACGGTATGTACATATCCTCCTCGGGGTCGTAATCGAAGTGGGCCCTAACGTGCAACAGGGTCTCCCTACCGGAATGGGACCGCGCTTGCGCAGCGGGCACTATCAGGAAGGTCAGCGTGCCCTCCATGGCCGCTAGTATATCACAGACTGAATTAACACTCTTTCCGCGCATCTCGATGCCGTTAACCTCGAGGATTTCGTCGCCTTCGTGCAATAAACCGCTCTTGTCGGCAGCGCCACCTCGCACTACGCGTCCGATTACGACTGCGTCTCCTTCGTTTCGCACGGTGGCTCCTAGAGGTTCGGTACTCTTTTCAATTT
Source organism: Osmoderma eremita (assembly GCA_031763485.1). Lineage (NCBI taxonomy): Eukaryota > Metazoa > Arthropoda > Insecta > Coleoptera > Scarabaeidae > Osmoderma > Osmoderma eremita. The sequence goes on along the minus strand of JARFOC010101014.1, from coordinate 9,543 downwards.
TGATTATTTTTATGTTGTCCTCGCGATAGTGGTCGGACAGCGAGGATTGGGGTATCGTTTCGGCCGTTGAGGGCGTTGGTGTAGCGGAATCTTCGGGTAGCGTCGCTGCTATACCGTCGTGAGCTATCATAAGAGCTTCCAATTCGTATCCTTGAAATAAGAGATTTAGTTATGTGTAAGTGTGCGTTTAAATGTGATTTTGTATGCGAATATTGATTTTAATGTCGCAATAATACTCAAAACTGACAGTATTACGACAAAAAAAGAAACAAATTTAAATTTAGCTACAGATGCAAGGGGAGGTTTAGTAAGAAAAAATTGCTCTTACACTTAAACCTTGCAGTACTAAGAACGATGTGAAAATGAATACCGTTTTCCATTGGAAAGCAAGGAGCAGCACCAGTGCGTACTGGGAACTTGCTATTTTGGGGTAAAATTTTGTGTAAATAAAACGTGTTATTCCTACGCCGCACGATGTGATGTTAGTATTTCCTTTGCTGCAATTATTTATTTCATTTTTCGATCGGTTTCGGCGGGTTTAATAATTGAAGTATATTTTCCAAATCAAACAATATTTGCTTGTTCTTCTATTGTTCTGTTCTTTGGGTGGTTACCAATCTTACTTAAATTTATGCAACCCAGATTTAGTTGGTTACGTCTGTTGTAATATCAAGTAAAAGCCTGATACATAAATTTATTTTGTAAATTATTACCACTGCATGCAAGAAAATACCCCTTAAATTGTATGAATACATTTGGTGCAGTACGAAATCAAGCGCTCATCACTCACATCCTTATATTACAAAAAAAAAACTATAATTATATCTTACAATTATAGTCAATGAATCGAAGCGTGATCGATCATCAAATAAATACGATAAATGGTACTTTATATGCGCAAATCGTAAAGAACACAGTATAAAAAGTCCGAATTTGTTTGTTTAATGGTTGAATTATAATAGGATTAAAAGACGTTTAGCGGTCAGGTTACCTTGAATACGCTGTTTAGTAATGCAGTGATGTATGCACAAGGTTTAACCAACATCTATTTATAGACGGTCAAGAATTATTTATTTGTAATAGTGAATATTGCATTAAAAGTAGCAAAATTGCATGTAAGTAATAAAATAGGAAAAAATTGTCAATAAAAGAAGCTCAGTATGCAACTAAATGCAATGATAGAGGTCGCCACTCGACAAGAGTACAGCTATATTTTATTCACCGAACAGATGGAGGGAAAAAAAATGCTATTACAGGCGCATGGTTTATTGCTGGAATCACCATGGTAGCAAGAGCAATGAAGGGGGTACAAGCATTAAAGACGGACTCGGGTTTCTGCCTACCAGGCGTCATCAGCGTCTCTACGAATAGCTAAACCCACTTTCATCGGTAATGCGTCGACGAATTTATTGCGAAACGTCCCAGGCGCTTGCTTGCGCCACGCCATACTCCATCTATGGGACGCCAGTCAAACACAAGCCACCGAGACAATAGGGTCAGCCCCGCCGGTTTGTTTTTTAATGTTTCTTATGTTACGTCATGGTTAAGCCGTTGCTGGAATCACAACATACGCAGTCCTTCTGGCGCGCCTGACAGTCCAAGCACTGTCCGAGCTAGATGAAGTGTACGGCATTATTGGCCCTATTGCATTTGTCTCGGAGGCTTGTGTTTCCACCTCCGCCATCATTATTTATTTACTCCACCTTCAAATAAAAATCAGATTGAAATAGACAACAAAATAAAACATTTATAATGAAAGTTTACTTTTCATTATAAAGACGAATATGTTTCCGAAATAGGCTACAAACTGGTGATATGAAACATGCTGTATATATGAAAATAATTTTAAAATGCTAATTTTAAGACTATCGACAATTTTCGTAAATAACTTTTTTTGATATCTTATATGATAACGGATTTGCCACACTCTTAGAATACAGAATATAAAAAAATTCCCGTAATCTCGATCCGAAAAAGAGCAATCCCCGACTGATCGTGCAAGGATAAGTTTAGGAATTTCGTACGTATGCGCGCCCATGGGATGCCTTTTAGTATATATAAATAGTCATAGCTGGATGGAAATAACTGTTTTTCTGTTTTCCAGTGTAAAACCGGCTTTGCACGTGCACGATGATCACGTGATCACTCCATTTGTTTGGTGAACAGAGAATAATTGTAAGTAGCAAAATACAATTCCTTCGATATTATTGATTCTATATTGAATATAAAAACAGTAAGAGAAAATGCTCAGTTGAATATAAAAAGAAGCAACGTTTTTTTTTTTTAAGTGAAATAGGTGCTGAAAAATATTTTGTCTGATGGACGATATACTTTATTACCGATTAAAGTAATAATTGTTGCTAAAAAAAAATATTGTTTGTAATTCCCAAAGATCAATAATAGAAAAAAAACCGATATTGTATCAAGTCTTTTTTATTGGCACAGAAAAGGCAATGACAGGTAATCTAAAAAACGTTATTCCAAAGAAAATTTCGTTTCAAATTACATTCCGCGAATTCAATATTGCCCATGCGCCTTTAACCGAATCGCTCCCGACTTACGTGCACGCGAAAAACATATCATTCAATCAATTCCAAGTGGTATGTAACCGAAAACCAAACCAACCTGTTAAAAGGGTTGCCAATTCGACGGCGTACGCGCTTTGCGTATTGCTTATGACGTCTAAGCAATCCCTAAGCGCCGCCTGTGCGTTGGCCGTCGGTCTGGGGGCCGTTCGCGACCGAACCGCCTGCACCTTATTGTGAATCGCTAGGGCACGACCGAATTGCGGCGACAGGAGTAACGATTGCACGGCCGCCACCCTTCCTTCCAATCCACCCAGCCCGCGACCGGTTCCGGCCTTCTTGAGTTGCGTTTGGAGACGCTGAACAGCCGCCACCAGGTCACCATACCCTGCGAGGGAAAATAGAATAGAAATACGCAAAATTATAGGTTGATTGATGAGCAAATTTGGATATATTTACACAAAAAAAAAATTAATTAACATAATAATGAGGTATTGGATTTGATTAGTGGTTATGAGCGATGATAAACTGTAATTTCCGCTGTTTATGCTTGAATTTCGAGTGCATATTTTAATATTTGTAGGAAATCTAAGGCTGTACCGTTTGTCAGAAAGTCTAATGCCCGGTTTCTGAAACGAAAAGCAGCAGTTATCTGTTCGATATCTGGCCGTTTTACATGTAAAGCGGCCAGATATCGAACAGATAACTGCTGCTTTTCGTTTCAGAAACCGGCCATAAAATACCTAAATTGTACATATTTGTTTTTAAAAGGTCCGGCCTCTTGGAAATAAGCAAATCTGTGGACACATTCACATCTGTATACATTGCAAATGACGTCAGGACTAAGTCGACACATTTCATACCTAATTCTATTTTTCAAAACTAGATTTTGTGATCTATCAGCATAGATTTTTGTTTTTAAATGCCCCTGTAAGAAGAAAATCTAGGGGCGTAAGAGCTGGGAGAACCTGGGGAGCCACTCTATTGGTCCTAGCCTATCGCTCCACTTCCCAGGAAAGCAGTTGTTTAATAACAGGCGACAGGGAAAAATAAACAAGTATCGTCATTTGGTAAGTCAATGCTTCTGCAAGAGCGGGTACAAGTGTATCCCTCACAAAGAAATGCAGATATCGTGAGAGTTTCGTCAAAGAAGAAATGACCAATGATTCCATTGTCAACTATCCCTGCCCACACATTAACTTTACAAGAGTGTTGAGTAGTATGCGTTTCAGTAATCCAACGAGGATTCTCACTACTCCAATCCTCACCTGCAATTTTGTCAATTTCCGTGTAGGCAAAATGAGGATTCATTCGAAAAGAGAATTTGGCAAATGATGCGTTGTTGCATATATCCTGCATTGTATCACAAAACTGAATTCTGCGATCAGGGTCATTTTCATTGAGTTCTTGCAATAGTTCTTAATAGATGGATTTTTTTGTTTTTAATACACGTAATACTGATCGCTGAGGAACTTCATTGCCTGCTACAATTGATCCAGATATATCACGAGGATTCCGTCCACACTTGATAAAATATCAAGTTTCACATCTTCTTTCATTTTGTTAGGACGCCCTTGACGCATTTGAAATGTGTTTCACAAGTCTCGTTTCTCTAAATTTTCTCTCGATGCCCACTGTGGATTGGCTGATATTTCTATCGGATTTCATAGAAAACCGTATGCGACATAAACTTTATCGTATGTACATCGAATATAATTGTAAAAAGTCAAGTGTTGAAGTCTACGCTATTAAATTTCATTAGGCACGCCACTGTGTACCGCTAACTATACGGTCAAAGGAGATGTGACGTCACCTATAATCATTAAAATGCGGTATATTTTAACGGGTCGATATTATTTGAATTGTATTCTAAGTGTCTAGTTAATTACTCAATATAAACAGTTAATTATGGCTTAAGACAGAATCGTTTAATAAATCTGTTGTGTATGCTTATTTCTCGGGTTTCGCTTAGTGTGCGAAAGAGGTGTGTTTTGGGTGTTTTAACAAAGCAATATTTGCTAGAAATGCGGCGACTTTCCAAGGTAAAGATTGTTAATAGTAAAAGTAGTCGTTTTGAAAAGTTTCATTTGCAAAAATTAATGAGGAATTCCTTCATTTCTGATAGTTTTATTATATGCACTGTTATATTATATCGACCGAAACAGATCTTGTCCGACCAATTTGTTTCAACCTTACTCGCCTATGCACCTTCTTTGTTATACGGTACTTGTCGTCCGTCCCCTACCTGCTTGCTTACCTGTCTGCCGTATGCATAATCGTTTCCTGTTTTGTAAGGGTCCGACAGACCGGAAGTTCGAACACGCGAATGTAATGATAGTGCACTTGACGTGCTTTGCATGGCTGCTCGAAGTGATCGCTATATACATATTCACATATACACGCATATGAACCAGGTAAGAATTGTAAAACAGCGATGCATTCGGGAGGATGCCGATCACACTGTCGTGAAAGGTATTCACGAATGTAAAGGTAGGCAACCCAGTTGACATTCTGGGTGTACATAGTAGGATTAATACAAGAGGGTTTGTAAGAGATTAGACTAAATGAAGAGGTAGATAGAATGAACATCGAACAAGTGAGCCAATGTGAAATAAATAAGGTAGTAAGGTAAAATTAGACGAAAACGAAAAATTTACCAGGTATTGTGCGCAATAGTGTGTGGTATTTTAGTAGTGGCGTATTGTTGTTCGTCCACATTCAGCAAATAGAGAGAGAAAGAGTGTGCATCTCCAAAAATGCGGAGAAGAACTCTGCTGGGAGATGCACAGTTTAGCAATATAGAGAGAGGAATGTGGATAGTTGGACCACATTCAGTAAGCAATAAGAGAGAGAGAGCATATACCAGAATGTGGAGGTGAGTTCCACTAGTAGATGCACCTGCATCTCCAGAAACATCAAGAAGAGCTCCACTGGGAAATGCAGGGTTTAGCAATAGAGTAGAGGAACGTGGACAGTTGGTCCAGATTCGGCAACCAAGTAGAGATTATAAAAGTTGAAAATCATCTACGATAAGGATAATGTAATAAAAACTATATGAGGTTTTAAGAGTGAATGTGATTAGAGAGTACGCTCGGAGGGCAGAGCCACCCCTGCCCTCCCAGCGTACTCTCTAAAGGGGAAGTAGGAGGCCACATAAGGGGCGGTGGTCCTGGTTTAGAGTTGTACAAGGGGCGACACCCCTGTGAGAGATAAATAGCATGTAGTAAACAACAAGAATAAGAGATTAATATTGCACGGTATGATTGAGGTTAGTGTATTCGTTAGATGTAATAGTACATTGACGACACACACAACCACGTAGTCATTTAGAGTTGGTCGTTCAATTAACTTTGTGATCGTGCTAGTGTATGCAGTTAATCGATGATTGGTACAGATTTGATTTGATCAAACTAAATTACAGGAGCTGGTTTATTCACCAGAAGGTAGACGAAATGGCGTCAGCAGTTGATGGATATAGAAGGGGAGATTATGGTGGAGGATTTTATAAGGAAGTTCATTAGACCTTTAAGGAAATAAAGACAATTCTCAAGTTCCCAAGCAACATCTTTGCAGTGAAAATAAAACGTAGTGTATGCATGGCTTTCGTTATTGGTATCATATATGGAATCAAGGAAGGTTACACAGTAGAGTCCTACTTATATCTGTTATCCGTGACATATCAGCCAATTCACGCATATCAGTGGTGTAGCAGTTTAGTGTCAGCGTCGGTGACATCAGTGCAGTAATGCAAAAATATCGATGCGATGCATTCTCGTCTACATCACGATACGGATACTTGTAACGTTTTAAACGTCGCTGAACTATTTACCGTAATTCTTACCTACGCGTATTAGGGTGAGAACACGGCCTTCCTGTTCATATGCATTCAATGCTAACCGCATTTTTCATGAGCGATCTCTATGATTAAATTTCGGCGTCATGCTATTTCATTGAGCCACCCGGGTCACGATGTCCACATCGCCAACGTCTCGGGGAATTCTCTATAGCCCCATAAGAAACAGGAAATAATTACGGTCGGTCGTAACTACACCTCACAGGCTTGCAATTACGCGGTACTTGCACACGGCAAAACAAGATATACTAATTTCTAACATTTTATGGACCTTTTGCTAAGACTAGGAATTCGGGCAAGCTCAGTCCTTGCTGCTTGCCAAGATCTGTTACTTAATTGCGGAAAAAAACATCGGTGATTGCGCAAGGGGATGCACCCTTAGCCAATCAATTCTCGATCTTTCGCGTCGGGCAGCATTATCATTCGCTGAAGCGCGGCCGCGTGACTCTGGTGGCCACATGAAATAGCATGACGCCGAAATTTAATCATAGAGGTTCGCAGAACAGGGACAGATCGCGCGTGAAAAATACGATTAGCATTGAATGCATATGAACTAGGAAGGCCGTGTTCTCACCCTCATACGCGTAGGTAAAAATTGCGGTAAATAGTTTGGCGACGTTTAAAACGTTACAGGCTAAAATAACGAACATGTGGAAACGACCCCACTGATGGGATTTTATAGAACTGAGCAGACACGGCACCGACATGTTCAAATAGATAATAAACCAAACTTTCTTGATCGACTACGGATTTATGAGAAAATATTGTGATAAATCCGGAATGGAAAGAGTACTCAAGCCTGGCGTATGTTATAAAGAAAATGCGAAAACTCAAACGCCAATTGATTTTCTTAACAACTTTACAACTAGATTCGATTGTACTCAAAACTAGGTTAGGTCTATTTACGGAAAGCGTCTATTCAATAAATATCTAAATATAAGCTAATCTCTCTGCGAAGCCATCTAAAGATTTTTTGTCTGTAACTCACGTTCAACTTGGAAAACAACCCCAAGCGAATATAAAAAAGAAACTATTCCAACTAACTGATCGTCGCATAAATTAAAGCCAGAGTTTCTCTAGAGGAGGACGAAGAGTCACAACACAATACAAACACACTCTCTCTTCCCTTAACATTATTTACAAACAAATTTTTGGGTCACGTCACGGAGTATAGAGGGAAGCGGAATTGGGTCGAAGCGTGCCTCGAATACGAACGATGTCAAAATCAATCTTCGTATCGTTCCCGTCACACTCGATTACCGTGTTTCAGGTAGGTAAATACTGATAAAAAAAAATTGGATAGAAAGCAAAAATCGTTTAACAATTTCTTATTGGAAAATCATCCTCCTTTAAATAAAATACGTTCTGAAGGAGTATCAGACAATATAATCACACGGAGCAAGTATCATTTGTAGGGAGCCAGCGACAATTCCCGAAAAGCAAATGACCGTTAATTCAGCAATTTTACGATTTAGAGTTGATTTCGTTAATTTGCAATATATCCGTCTTTTTAATAAACAAAAGTACGTCGTTACATTTTTGTTGTCAATACATATTGAGATATTGATGTCATCTAATGTTGAGTATATAACGGTATTGTCACGGCATCTAGTGGTAATTGTACAAAGCTTTTGCTAGTGTAGATTCGCATCAGTTTAAATGGTAAATGGGCGGTCTGATTGGCCCCTTGAATTTATGTGATTTAAACTGTTCGCGCACAATGGAATTGGGATTTTCGCGAACGAAAATTGATTATATACGAAGCCGTGTGGTTGTGTTAATTAAATTTAGGACTGTCTACGCTTAAGTAAAAGTCAAGGATTTTAGTGTCGTCTCAAAAAAAGCCCCGTATGTTGGCAATAATAATATCAATGGCGCACTCTCTCATTTTGCTTTTCACGTGTCTTATGTTTCTCGCTAGTATTCAAAACTGCAAATCCATCTCGGCAACAGAACCAATGTTATTTGGCGACATTTTTAATCGCGTGATTTTCGGAAATTATCGCCGGCTCTCTATATGTATGTTCGAACAAACTTACCGTAAATGGTATGAACCACCTCCTTCTCGCCCTGCGGTGCTGGAGTCGTAGACCTGGAGGACTCGTTCGCGTCATCTTCCGTGTAGGCATCGTTGACGGCACCCTGGGGTCGATTCTCCAACGCCTGAAGCTTCCGAGAACCGCGCAACGAACGATTTAAGAACTCGTTCTGCGCCGCTATTCTCTCCTCTTCCTCTTTGCGTTTCCGTAATTGTTCCTGGAAACAGACAGAGGAACGAACCGCTCATTAATATTTAACGCTCCTCGTCAAAGGGGAATGAAGTAATTTCTTGCTTGATTTTGCGCTGCCGGGAAATTCTCGCACAATCAAAAGATGAATCGTTAAAATACGGGCGATGGCAATGAAGTATTTATGTGTGGATATTCGCTCGGGAGGTGGTTATAAATAAATAATGTTAGGGAAATATGGAATTTGTAAGGGGAGGTTGAATTCTGTATTTAGCCATAAGCAACAAAAGTGTGATTTTTTTTTGTATATTTTCTTTGAATTACAAACATATTTATAGCAATTTCTAGAAAGCTTCCTGTTAATATTCAATTAAGATTTATACTTAATAAGCTTTTCAATACAAATATAAAGCGGGTATTTCGAAAGCAGACATAACACCTCAATTAGTTGGAGAAAATTAAACACATCTCTTAAGGAGAAATTAATTTCCATATTATTTTTAACCAGCCAATTACATTACGAGTATGATTTGAAATCAGAAGAGCCCGATATAAAGAACGTCTTAAAAACGTTGATTTCTAAAACATGTTTTGTGTCAACAAGAGTATAACACCTCAACTCTACAAATATTTCTTCCATCGTATCCTAAAATTAATGCGTATTAATTTGCATGCACGTAGTGTAAAAAATCATAATTATATTTTTCCATAAACGCGACGCTTGGGGGACATAGGCGAGTAACTATTGTACATATAAAATGATAAATATGCAAATTAGGACTGACATAAGCAAAAACAGATTTTCGTAGAATCAATAAATACATTCAGTACGCCGCACAGTGATCCAGAATATTATGTTTGCGATCAAAAAATATAACTTCTTGTAGAATAGGAATTTTGAAATGATTTTTTCAGGAAAATGTAATCAACTATAAAG
>JARFOC010100974.1:0-12536 GCA_031763485.1 Osmoderma eremita | reverse complement strand
AAGAAGAAGAAGAAGAAGAAGAAGAAGAAGAAGAAGAAGAAGAAGAAGAAGAAGAAGAAGAAGAAGAAGAAGAAGAATCCATGTATTTGTTAAAGATGAAGCCAGCCATACATTCGCGCAATAGAGTAATGGGTATCCTGTTCTAACAAACTGAAACATCTAGCCATTTCTCTTACTCTCTACTGCGCTTATCCGCAACTGGCAATAATTCCCTCTGTATATAATTTATTTAATAATTACCGATGAAGAATAAACATCTCAAATCGAATTATGGCCTTTAAAAGAAGAACCCTGTAGCCAAACAAGATTTAATAGCACATTGACTGTAATATAACAGCAAATCATTTACAAACGAATTATAACACGCAATTAAACTAGTCTATAATTATAATTCGCATTATAAATTTAAATAATGCGTACAAATTATGCAGAGAAAATATTAGTAGTGATTTACAAATGCCTAATTGTGCAATGAGAAGGTCGTAGAACATGTTCGGTACTGGTATTAGCTAAACTATTTATACTCGTGGCTTGTCTGAGGGACGTTTCAAATAAAGAAGAATGAATGGACACGTATTGAATTTTAATTTAATGTGCAACTGATATTACCTAGATATTACAAATATTCCTAAAAGGAATTATGTCTGAAAATTTCGCAATAACGTGCATTTACCAATCGGCGAGAGTTTGAATGTTTTATTCATGCACAGCTCATAAATTTATTTAGCAGCTTTAATTAGTGCGGGCAGTTTATTACCGCGAACGATGATGTAAGATGTTCTTGATGTAACTAGCAAATACTCCTAGAAGTTATTTAATATCTTTGAGTAATAATTACGAAAAATAGTAAAGAAACTCTTAATAGATTAGTACAGTGGAAGACTTAAATATATATGTATGTTTAATAGATATGCACCAGTAGTACCAACGTCAATTTATAACCCATACTCCAATTACAAAAGTTTGTGTTATTTTCCTTTTATAGTTATGCCATGTAATGTAAACATTTCATGTATTGTGTACATACTAAACGGACAAATGTACATAAATAAAAAACTCTGTAAGTACTGTAAGTAACAATATTAGAATTCACCTTAATTACATTGACGATAACGCTTGAATACATACGATTTATTTATGGTGATTGAAGAATGTCAACATTCGAGAACCGTAAACAAAAAAATAGTAATATTACAACACATAAAAACATGGTTAATATCAATACATCTTCCTGTTTGCTATTACTTTACTGAGTTTTGCCATTACTGCTGAGAAGACACTTCGGTGGTTCGGAATACGATTGCTTAATCGTTTATTTATTATTTCGTATCGTTGATCAATATCTTAACATTTGCCTGGCAAGCAACAAAAAAAGATGTCGTATTTGAAGTTATTCCATCAATATTGTTAGTACATTGTAGCCTTGACTGAGTTGTTATTTTGAAGGCTAACGAGGCTTAAGAAACTTGTAGCACCGTATAAGGGTTTTAAATTCTTTAAAAAGGATGATATGCCGTCTATTACCTTTGAAAATGATCGAATATAAATCGAGCATTTATTTAATTCTATAATAACATTGCATAAACTATGACAAGTAGTATTTTTCTAATGGTATGACATAACTTTAATTAAAGTTACAATATACCGTATGTTCTTGTATAACTATAACACTATTAGAACGCGTTTAAACCATTGCGCATCCGCAAATCTTCGGACTCTATATGAGCCGCCATTTTGATGACCTGTTGAACAGAGGGTTTTTAGATGGTCCTTAGTGAATTTTTGCGGTTATATTTATTGTTTGAGTTTGTCGATCATGTTTTATTTTTAAAATTATTCTGTTGATACATATTATGTATATTTTTTGTATATCTTATTAATTTGAAGTTGTAGGTAAATAATAATTTTCACACCTTGGACTGTATTATAATATTAAGCTAAATTTGTGAGATCGAGTGTAAACATTTAGTTCCAACATTTCTTTTTGAGTGTGCAGATTTAAATCACTGTTTATGTTATCAGTAAGAACTACATACAACCTAACTTCAACTCACCATATTCGAAATTTCCAGAGTTCCGAAAGGCAAACAATTTCACCAATATTTGGATATTTTGGAAAAAGAAAACATCGAGTGGAAATCTACGTTGTTGATATGTTCGAAACATTTTAAAATCGATGATATTACTATAAAAGGTGGAAAGGGATATCTTCGACATAATACCTAGGTTGCATCTACTGGAAGATGTATGTCGTAGCTCCCCAAAGAAAGCCAGAATGTCTGATGCGTCTGAGGATGTGTTAGTGTACGTTTGTTTTTACTTTTAAATTTCTTATTTCCTATAAAGTTTGTGGTTCACAAAATTTGCCTGGTTCATGTCTTCTTGCTAATATAATAAAACATGGTGATGCAACTAAAATCTGTAGTCTATTACCTAACATGACATCAACAGGATCATTATCTCATAAGCCTCATTTAAAGGGGGGAAATACAGGAAGGTATATGATATATATACTTAAAAAGTATTGTATTGATGGTAAAATATTTTTAGGAGTTTTACATCTTCAGGTAGTACTTCAAGTAGCACAAGAAATATATAATATAAATCTATAATAATAAATAATATATAAAAAATAAAACATAAAAAGGCTTCATAGTTACTGGTTAGCTTTTAAAATGAAGTTTATTATATAAGTGGTATAAGTTGTGTCTGTTGTAGTCGTTTTCAATTTACCAACATAGAGAAAATATTCAACTACGTTGGAGAATTAAGAAAAAAAATAATATGTTAAGTTACAAAAGAGCAGTAATTGTGAAATTACAGAAAAAAGTTCCGTCATTACAAAAAGTAATACTTAAATTACAGCAAACAAATATGTTGCCTGTAGCTGGGATCAATTATTTAAAGAGGTGAATAGATGAGGTGCAAAAAGCCCTTATACCCAGGAATTAATAAGAATTAATCAGAAAAAAAGAATTAATAAGAAATAAGTTAAACACTCTTGTATTATGTTCGGAGTAGGGCTATGGGCGTTCAATTGCAACTGGTAGCCGTTGAATTGCATTGGGTTGCCGTTCAATTGAACAGCTACCCGTTTCAATTGAAAGGCTATCTGTAGTGATTGATCGGTTATCTATTATAATTGAACGGCTACCCGTTGCAATTGAACGGCTACCCGTTGCAGTTGAACGATTGAGATGTGCTCGGGCTCCCCTATTTCTCCCCCACTCCTCATAAAAACCAAGATGGCGGAAAAAGTAGTATTTTTGGGCCCCATGTATTCCTTACAGGGAAAGTGTGCTAGAACGCCCATAGCGCTACTACTTATGTAGTAATCAATAAAGAAACGTAATATAACATAATGTCTATTTACTAAACCTACCAAAATGTGAAATGAAGTAAAACTTGAAATGTAAACAGAGCTACGAACTTCTTGGTAATAATAATGACAATTTTCACTAGTTCATAAAAAATATTTATTTTGAGTAAATGTACATTTTTCGTACACATGCATGCATCATCGTACCACTAACAGCCTCTTGACAAAATTACAAAGATGTAACAAAAGCTTTCTCTTTCTAACTGTGCCTACTTTAAAAAATACATGTGTGATTTGAAAAGAAAATAAAGCGTTTTAAGGGATGTAAAACTTGTTACAGTTTACTGGTAGCATTACCCTACTCATTTAAATCTGCATTACATTAAATATCCATCAAATGTTTTTTTGTTGCCGTAAACATAGGATTTCATTGCATTTAAGTAATGTGCTTGCATAATCGTACTATAGAAGCAAAGTAGGACCACTTTACTTAAATAACTATTGATTTTGAATAATATTGTATTACATTATCAGCGTTACGTCTCTGTTTTACGTTGAAATTGTTTTAGTACGGATCTGTCATACATCAAAATGGCGGCTCCTATGGGATCCGAAGATCGGGTATCCTTAAGCTAATTATATATATTATACTTGTCTATGTGTATAACCCGCATGGAACACACGAATTCAAGGTTTTGGATATTATTTGTTTGGCATTTGATTATTATTTTTTCGCATTTTTTAAGTTATTTTTTCTTATTGATAAAAAGAGTACCTACTCTTCAAGATTCTTTTAAATGAAAGAATGATGGTTTGTTTTAACACAAACATTCAAATAACCTACTTTGCATGGCCCACGGTTGCCTGTTGAAAACTCCATTCAAGAAACGTGTTGCATCTTCAAAACATTCGTTTTTCGGTAAAGCACTTATTGCCCTTGCCAGCAGTGTCAATTCTGGAGGAAAGAATGCGTCTACCTTGATGACGCTCCAATCTGTTTGATTTTCATCTGAAAATAAGTCAAATCGAAAGTATAAATATATGGAGGAATTTATCTAAATTGGTAACACAAAATCGCTAATGTAGATAACGACAAAAGTGCGGTCTAGTTTAACATTAATTCGAGAATATTTTACTGCTAATCTCAGATAGTTAAAATCGATAATTAAGTATTGGCGGAAGATTAAAAATCCAAAATTAAACTGTAATAATAAAACAGTATGAAAGTAAACTTTCAAAATACATCTATACGTTTGGTAGTTTTTAATGAATCACGTAAATATACTGGCGACATCCTAATATTAATCTTTTAAATTATTGCTTGGCCGTTCTTCTATCTAATATATGTATCTACACCTATTTTAAATTAATGGCCTTGATACTGTATCGGGTAAATAAAGTTACATTCTTGACGTTCCGATCTATGATCCTTGAAATCATTTATATTTGTAAACATATGTAAAGGTAAACAATTACCTTCAAAAAGTTCTAACATTTTTTGAAAAAGATCAAAGATCAAAAATCAATCCAAAAAGTAACGTATGATCGAAAAGTAAAGAACGTAATTATATTAAAAAAGCAACTTATTATCGGGTAAGCGGTCTTTCGTAGAAAAAATAGACTTGTTAATGATATGACCTTTTTCAAAATTTATTAGAATTAATTTTTAGTGTTGAAATCATTTATACTTATAAACATATGTAAAGGTAAACAAGGACCTTCAAAAAGTTATAAATTTTTTTGAAACAGATCAAAAAGTAATCAAAAAAGTACCTAATGATCGAAAAGTAAAGAATGTAGTTATATTAAAAAAGTTATTATCGGGTAAACGTCGTAGAAAAAATAGACATGTTAATGTTCCTCTATATTTCGTAATATGGTAATTAAAATAATTTCAAAGAATCTCACTTTTTTAAACGACTTCAATATATCTTAGAAATTAATGACTTTAGATATAGAGGGTGCTTAATAAAAATGAAAGTATCTAAACTTTTCTTTCTGTTTATGATATAAAATACAGGCTGATCCATTTAAAATAATTGAGAAATTAATGTATTTGAGTTTTGACTCGCCCTGTATTCAATTTTGACAATTTTGAAAAAATTACACTATGCCATAAAAGTGGGCCAATATAAAAAATCTATGCTTATAAAAGAAAAATTGCAGACTGTGTCATTTGCAGTGTACAGCACCTTGTACTCACAGTGATTTGCATATATAATTGATCATAACTTCTGAAACACGCTGTATAATGCAATGAAATTGTATATTGAGGGTGTAAGGCACGAGCTTAATCTAAATCTGAAATGATATATAGGGTGTTCCATTTAAGAAAATGTATGTTTGCTTCACCCTTGTGATATGGAACATCTCTATATACGAAAATAAATTTAAAATGTTAAGTTTAAGACTGTCTACAATTTTCCTAAATAACTTTTTTTGATATCCAGCTTTGCCACACTAATGCGTCATCCTGTATACTACCAACTTGTTCCGGTTCATTAGGCGTACTTGGTCCTGCTCACTGAACCGTAACAAGCCACTTAATAATATATTTTTAGAAATATTATTATTATCTGGAGTTCTTCACTCATCAAGGTGGTAGGAGTATTTTTATTTTGTATTTTTACTATTTTAAGCTACCGCATCCTATTATTTTATACTTATATGGATTGTCTCGGGAAGTCCTTCCAGCGTTCTTATTCTTGTTTGTGAATTCTCCATTGTCATTTTTACAGATTTTATCAATTTTGTTGGTATCTCCATATCCGTCTTTTAACAGTTCGTATCTGGTTATGTTATCAAACACTTGATTAAAGTTAACAAAAAAAATATGCAACTGTATATCATGTATATCATTTTCATAACACTTTTCAATTGCTGCAATTTTTCGTTTTCTAAAACCTCGCTCATATTCTCCAATTTTCTCTTCCGTATATTTTGATAAACGCTAAACGCCCTGGGCTAAACGCCCAATGAATGATGTGACTAGTTTCTATACCGCGCTCACAATCATAATACCTCGGCAGTTGTGCCATTTGGATGCAGTCAATTGGCATTGATTCTTCCATCGATATCTTAATCTGAATATGTTTATGTAACTCCTCGCCTCCGTGTTTAATAAATTCATTACTTATCTCATCCAGTCCAGCTGCTTACACAATGCTCCTACAATGATCGTGTGTCTTCCTCCTTGTAGCTTACTTTGATTCTTTTCTCAGTATCTCTTTGTGTCGTTCCGTCCTCTTCATAGAGCGCTTTGAAATAGTTTTCCCATTGCTTTGAATCGAAGGGCAGTCGTATATTTCTCGTGCTGGTTAGTCGTTTGACGAATTGCAACCGTTTTTTTCTTGTCTTTATTACTGTGCTCTACCTCCTCCGTGAGTTTGTTAAACCATTGCATTTTCTTGTATCTACAAAATTTGGTTGGCTCTGGTTGCAATAATAAGTATAGGGTTCGAAGCGGTGAAAGAAGTGTTGAAAAGGAAGCTATGGTTGAAGAGGATTACAACAGACAACAAAGGGACAGCAGTATGCCAACTCAGGTTGACGACAACGAAATTGATGTAAGCATTTCTAGGTGATTTAGAGATCTGTCAAGATCTTATATTGAAGCAAAAGAAAGTGAAAAGTGGCACTTTTGGGAAAATGCCATAGAAGAGGAGTTAACTGCATTGAAGGATAACGAAATTTGGAGGATAGTATACATACCAGGTAACAAGGAAATAATCAGCAATAGGTGTGTATTATGAGTGGAAAGCTGTGACGAAGGTAATTCAGTTTATAAGGCAAATTAGTTGCGAGAGGGTTTGAGAAAGGTAACTTTGAATTGTCAATGCTACATGCTTCAGCTGCAAAGTTATCAACTTAGAGAATTTTCTTATTTTGAAGAGTTTCCGAGAAGAAACGATTTTTATGTAAACACCAGACGGATTGAATGTCAAAGGAATATGTACAAAGAAAGCTTGTTTATTAAGAAAGGAAATATGATTTAATGTTTAGTTTGAATTCCCAAACAAAATGTGCGTTCCTACTTATTTCTCTATGTGGATGATATTCTAATATCCGGTAATGATACTGATTTTATAAAACACTTATAATTCAAAATTTGTGAAAACCTTAAAATGAAGAAATTGGATAAGCTAATTACCATTAATAAAACGTTGCTCATTAAAAATCTAGTTAAAAAAGTCAATGTAGACAACTGTAGAGATATTAAAATCCCTATGGAAAAATATTTAAGTTTAGAGAGAAACACTGATAAAAAGTACAAAATTAAGTTTCCGTATAAACAACTCTTAGGTAGTTTAATGTAAGACCAGATATATGTTTCAGTGGTAGCTATTTTGGTAGGTTTCAGCACTACAACCTTCATTCGCGTCTCGACGAGATTTGTTCTGTATACACGAACGCTGGCGTAAACACAGAACACCCCCACTGGAATGGAAACGGACTGTATAAATACTATAAATAAATTCACTAGCGTGACGTAACGATCGTGCACAAATTATCCGAAAAATGCAGAAAATAGGGGGCAATATAAATTTATTATTTGTATTTATTTATTTTTAAATTGTATATTTTTAAACATATATTTCTGTAATAACAAAAATACTGTATATGTATAAATATTATTTATAAATATTACATAATTCTACTTGCTATGGACAACATGTCAATTTAATGCGACAATTAGACAACTTTTATATTGTGTATATTGAAAAGATTATTAACAGTACACATTAAACTAGGGTTACCTAATACTAGCATTAAGGAAATTAAGGTGACGGTATTATGTAGAAGAAATAATTAAAATAAAATACAAACATTATTTGGAGTTATATAAACAAAGCCAGTGGCCATTTGTGATTTATGTTGGGGGTTGCAAACATGGACAACCTATGTTTGCAACCCCCAGCATAAATCACAAATTGCAGGCAAAATATTTAACTTCCTAATCTATGTACACAAACCCTAGCCTATCGAATACTATTACTAAGAAAAACGTAAAATAAACACTAAACTAAAATAATGGTAATCAACGTATATAAAAATATAATGATTTTATTAGACCAAAACTGTTCATAATAAGAATAAAATATAAACAACCGTGTAACAGAAACAGGCGCGATCTCGTAAAATGGCGATTTGGAGTTTGCGCACAAATTCTGCGACTAGCTATTGTCCTTTCTGTTTATCCTGTGCCATTTCACACAATTACTTTCAGCGGAAATTCAAGAAATCCCCTATACAAATAACACGCCGAGCGCCCTCACAGCGATCACGCACAGAACCATCGAAAATATTCCTGAAATTTATAAGTATGATGCGTTCCATTCACGTTACTTATGCCTGGGCGTAAATACTATTCAGTAGTTTGTTTTAAAAATGATGCCCATGTCGCGAAAACTTTTATGGGCCCGTCGCTGGCTGCTGACGCTGACCTGTTAGCGTTTGTATGATGAAACGGCCAAGCAGGATACACACACGCAGAGTTACCAGATTGTGAGATTTTCTCCCAAGCTGGAGTATTCTTTTTTATTTGGGGAACATTCTGAGTTGAATTAATAGGATTGTTGGTAATGTGATGTACTATCAGTTTCAACAACAACGTCGTGCGTTTGACAGAAGTGTAACCGACCGTTTCACATTCTATAAGTAACGTCTATAAGTAATGTCAAAGTAGAATCATTTTTTCTTCTATATCAAGAAATTTTAAACAAATTACGCCCATCATCAATGTGCCCACTAGGGCTTCGAACGTGGTAAGTCCAACGGAAACCCGTAGAGTTATAAAAGTATCTTAGACTGAGAAGGGTACAAATGTCAGTGTGGCGTGCTGTTTTGGTCCTCTGGCCTACATACCTCGCTTCTTTCTTTTTCCAGGAGTCAGAATGCAACAGCATTTCTTAAACGAAGCACCACCGGGATCTTCGGGCGTGTGTAATGAGTCAAAGTCAGATGAATGCAGTAGCTTTTCTCGAATGGTTACAAAATTTTATAAAAAATTGTAAGATCTTATAAGGAAAACCCCATTATACTTTTTA
Organism: Osmoderma eremita; assembly: GCA_031763485.1. NCBI lineage: Eukaryota > Metazoa > Arthropoda > Insecta > Coleoptera > Scarabaeidae > Osmoderma > Osmoderma eremita. The sequence goes on along the minus strand of JARFOC010100974.1, from coordinate 3,170 downwards.
TGGACAACCATCCATCACATGTTATTCTACAGTAACTAGATCGAGAAAACTATATTACTGGGCAGGGTCCCCACACATGCCACACGCAATCGGGCCTTTTAAATCCGCTTATAGCATTCAATGAGTATTTGACGTAACATCCAGGATAAGCCATTACCATTCAAAATGTGGCAGGAGTATTTAATGTGACATATGACAAGATTGCTACAATAAAAAATGCTATGCGCTAGGTTTTAAAGCAGCTGGCTTAGTTCCACTGAATTCTCAAATATTTTATGATTCTGACATTGAACCGTCAATGATATCAGAGAAGCCATTCGAAGCTTCGCCGAACGTAGACAGAGACACAACAGATGCATCTTACGACATCACATCATCACCGACTGTAGTCACCTAAGTACAGAACCACATTATACTATTGATGCTCATTCAGCAAATGTGGACACTGAGGTAGCTGGATCATCTCAAAATACTTCCTCAGCTACCTTGAATAATGCGTCAGCTGGACCGCCTAATATATAACCATTCTACTTCCTTTACGTCTTGCTGCTTCTAAAGAAAACAAACAAACAAAGAAGCTACCGTCATTTCATACTAGCACTCCTGATAAGATGCTGAGGAAAAAATAAAGAAGCGACGAAAGGGGAAAATCAGAAGAGAAGAGAAGAAAACCAGAAGAAGGAAACTGAAAAGAAAAAAAAAGAAGGGGGTACAAAAGCGGCGAAAACAGGAACATATCATAAAACTAAAGTTTGATGATAATAAGGAATTCTCTGATTCTTCCCTGCCAATCAATTATATGGGAGAAGATGATGATAACGATTATATGGGAGATATTGAAGAACTTTGTTTAATTTGCAACGACTGAGGTAAAGATGGGGTTTGGTACTCCTGTTTCTTGTGCTGGAAGTGGGCCCATGCCTCCCGTACTGGTTGCACAGCACAAGAATCAAAGCGCAAAGCATGTGTTTGTGACTTTTGTGAAATCAACTAATAAAATATATTTTTAAGAATACAATTTTGCTTTCGTCATGTTACCCATCTATTAGAGTCCTCCTACCCGCATGTGAAGGTAAGATCACGATATTGATATCAAATTATCAAGATAAAAAAAGTAGGTAAATTTGGAAATATTAAAGATATCCTTTGAATGTAAATGTATAACGATGACTCTAAGATAAAAAGAAACAAGATGTTCTGTTAAAATCACGTGGAAAAAAATATAATAAGCTTATTATCGTCAGCTTACTCCAAATTTAAATCAATTTTAGGACCAGTACAACAAATTTGTCAACAAAAAAGAATTTCATCTACAAAAGAAGTGATTGAAACTGATAGTAATGAACAAATATTTGTATTCAAATCAAATTATTTGATTGTTCCAAGATACTCTATAATATTTACAGTAATTTGTTGGATAAATTGAAAGTAATTGAAAACAAAGATAATGACAGATGTATTTTAAAAGAGACAAACAATTTTTTTGTCTTCACATTTAATGAAATACCCACATACATTACATAGATCCTTATTTAGACAGTACTGATCAAGCAAACACAATTTGCATTTGATGGTGCTTACGCAAGTGATGTATAATTGTTTAAGAAATAATAAAAAATATCAAACATATTTATAACACACAGTATATCGGGAATTCCGCATACTACAAATTGATTTAATTAATTCGGTACAAATGTTTCAATAATGTTTGCACCAAGTTCCGATTTTATAAATATACTTATTGTCCTAACATTCTTACAATTAAATTAATTTTCCTTATTTTTAATTGGTTGTTAGTTAAGTGATATGTATCTGAATTGCTTTTTTCTAATACCAATGATAATCGCTGTAATATTACTCTTTGTTTCCATTGGAAAAAAAAATAAGTTACTCTACTTTAAAATTAAATAGATACCAACATAATTGAAAATATTACCAACTTACCTATAATTGTAACATTTTGCATCCCCTTATTCTGACCAACTTTACTGTTACTACTATTATCACTAACATCAAAAGTAAGTCCACATCTGAAACAATAGCACAACAAACTTAGGATAAAAAGCAATCGGCGACTGTATCTTCGCATCTTGGACACGGCCGATCTTAGACTGATAAAATTCAAATTTCTAGCGACTCAAGTAACGATTACCGATTATAGAAACTTATTAGGTGGGATATTTGTTGTAATATAACATGGTTGTAGTGTATAGTGTAAAGCATAACGTGTGCAAGAGTTAAACGATATCATTGCTAGGTAAAGTGTGTACGGGGACACAAACATTAATATGATCAATGGAATTAGGTATTCAATGACAGAAGATGCCGAGAATTTTAAATAAAAACGTCTTTGTTGATGTTATTGGGAGGTCTGCCCTTTATTGTTAATATTTTTATATGTTTCTTTTGTATATGTTCTTTCGATTATCCCGGGCCTCTTTAAAGCAGAAATTTTGTGTTTTTACTACACACATATAACACAAATAAACAATCATAACACTTTAAAGAACTTCCTCAAACTCAAAATTAAATTTTTAACTCGGGGATATGCAGATAAAAAATTATGCCAACTTTTAGTTATAAAATTTTGTACAAAAATCACTAAACATTATACTTAATATACCGGGTGTCCCACGACGAACTGCAGTGATCGATATATAAAAAAGTATTCACCGGTAAAATCTGAAATCGTACTACGACACACTAACAGCGATTTGGGCTAATCATGCAAAATATATACAAATCTCTGGCACTTCCAGCTATATCGAAAGTGGTAAAAACCTTTCTTATTTTAAATGGAACCCTGTATATGTCGATTCCTTGCAGAAAAGTGACATACGGCATGTTCGTTTATACGAAATTGACAGTGCGTGACAGTGCTCTATAATTGTTTTTATGTCATCTCGGCCAGAACTAATTTGACACATTTTCTTTAAATATAATACTTTTCTTCGGAATAACTTGAAACGCTTATCCTTATGTGATATATATGATCTAAGATATTACATTGATTGATTGATTTTCGAGCTATTACTTTCATGCTGATGAACATTATATGTATAGCTATCCCTTATCTAACCTCTCGTGGAGCCAGAAACGGAAATGCATGCGGATTCCGTGCGATTTATTATGGGACGTATGCGATTTCACAATTTTATTAAACAGACATT
>JARFOC010100963.1:0-12536 GCA_031763485.1 Osmoderma eremita | reverse complement strand
TCGCTGTATTTTGGATATATTTTTTGTTGTTGTGTTTCCCCAAATGCTTATAAGGTGGCTGACTTTTGCAGTGAATAGTGTGTGGCATAGTGGTCTTTTGTGGGAAGTCGGTATTATCTGTTTAATTTTGTTTAAGCCTGCAATTGTTCTTGCATTTTGTTCTATTAATTTCTGCACATGTCTATCCCATTTCATGTTATTTTGTAGTTGCAATCCTAAATATGTTGTATGTATTTTTCACTTCCTTTAATTTCTGGTTGTTTATGTGTATATTTATTTCATGTTGCTTCTTTTTTTTACTATATATCCTATATTCGGTTTTTGCTTCGTTTAAAGTTAGTAGGTCATTGAAGCACCATTCTTCCAATATTTTCACATCTTCTTTTATTTTTAGTTCCATAATATTGGAGTTTTTCTGTTCGTTTCTCTTTGGACACAGTATCGAATGCCTTTCTCATGTCGATATACATCACTATTACTGTTCTCTTATGGTCTAATTCATTTTGAATGTTGTTGATTAGGTCGTACGCCGCTGACATTGTACTTGATTTTGGTTGGAAAGCGTATTGATTGTAATTTATTATGTCATTTTCTTTTACATGTTTCATTATTTTTTGGTGAATGGCTTTCTCGAGAATCTTGTTTATTAGTAGAGAGATAGGTCCATAGTTTTCTGATTTAGTTGTATCGTTTTTTTTAATGTATGGGTATTATTATTGTTTTTAAATAGTCCGGGTAAGTACCTTCCTGAAGTGTTTTGTTAATTAGTTTGTTTATTATGGGTGCAAGTTTCGTCACATTTTGTTTTACTATGATATTTGTAATTTTATCAAAGCCTGGCGCTTTATTATTTTTTTGGAATTATTATAATTTTTACGACTTCCTCTTCTGTGGTGTCTTGCAATGTGATTTGTGGTATTATTTTTCTTGTAGTGGTAGTCCGTGGTACTTTGTTGTGATTTTCTATTTGCATCTGCGCTAATTTTTTTCCAATTGTGGTAAAATACTTATTGAGTTCATTTGCTATTTCTTTGGGCTGTGTTATGGTTGTTCCATCTTCTTTTGTCATTCTTTGAATAGACCTATTTTGTTTATCGTTTGTGTTTATTTGTTCCTTTATTATTCTCCATATTTTGCTTGGATCTGCATGATGTTTCTTAATTTGTTAAATATAAAAAATATATTTAAAAAATATATAAACATTGTTTATATACTTCATTTTTTGTTCTTAATATTAAAGATACAAAATCCGTTAAATGGACAAAGTTGCTCAGAAAATATAGTTATAATTGATGCTAGTGTCACATTTGTTGTTCAGTGCAAGGTTTGTGAGATATTCAAGAAAAATTGAAAACTTTCCAAAAACTTCAACGTCAAATATCTAATAATAATAATAATAATAATAGAAGCTTTATTTAGAGAGCAAACTATAAAATACGTCATAGTAGAAAAAGTAAATGGAGATACAGTAAATAACTAATTAAATTGTCTTTTACAAAAGGAAAATTCTAAACAGTTACAAAGGTTAACATGCACATATGTCCTAAATAAGACGAGCTACAGTTCACTAGTACAGGCAAAAAATTCAGAAGCTGTGTAAAAAGTGTTTGTAGCCATGATTTTAAAGTTTTTTTGAATTTTTTTAAACTAGGAGTTTTCCAACTGTTGGGTAACTAATTATATATTTTTAAATCTAGAATATCCGGGCTTTGAGTAGTTGATTTTAGGCGATGTCTTATCAAATGAATTTGCGGATTCCTAATGTTATGTGAGTGATCGTTATTGCTTTTATTGATAAAGCTACTTCGATGTTTATGTATATAACAACTACATTCTAATATATATAATTCTATTAATATTAATATTTTAAAAGATATGGAGTAATGTCTGCATGAAGTTAATTGTGTAACACCCGCAATGCATCTTATAGCCGCTTTTTGTTTAAGAAACACCTGTTTCCCTGCGGGTGATGATCCCAATAAAATGAGCCCATATACAAAGTTTGAGTGAAATTCCCCATAATACACTTGCTTTAAAATTATTGGATCAATTATATGTTTCAGTGATCTGAGTTTAAAAATAGATTAATTTAAAGCGGATATTATTGATTGACAACGATTATTCCAAGTTAAGGAACAAGTGAGCATTAACCCATAGAGATTCCCAGACTCTGCCGGCTTTATCTCTTGATTAGCAATACGATGTTTCATAACAGTATCAATCTTTTCTTTTGCAGCGTGTGAAAGAAAATATAGTTGTTTTTTTTTAATTCAATGATAATTTGTTGGCACAAAACAACGCAAAGATTTTATCCAACATGACATTAGTAACGGACTCGATACTATCTTCATCTTCAGAGATTATTATCGTTATGTCATCTGCATAGCATACGATTGCAAAATCGCACAGAAATTCGACTATATCGTTCAGAAACCATGAAAACAATAAAGGACCAACCACCGATCCCTGCGGTACGCCCATATTAATAGGAAGTGAGGATGATGTTACTTCATACTTTGTTGTGGCGCTTGTGATCGTTATCTCGACGAACTCGACGAACCCAAAGCAAATAATTTATCGCACAATAGACGGTGATCAACACAGTCAAATGCTTTTGTCAAATCGCATAAGACAGCTACAGGGTAAAGTTTGGACAGTTGCATACCTCCATCAACGCAGTAATGGTGGACTTACCAACTCTAAACCCATGCTGAGAGTGAGACAAAAGGTTGTGTTCCTTTATAAAGCTCTCCATACAGTTAAGTAGAGCATATTCAAAGAGCTTCGAAAACCACGAAGTTCACACCCCTTACAGAAAATAAAGGTGAGAACTGTTTCTACTACAGTTTTTTATATAGAATCTAATAATGTCTTTTAAAAATCGATGGCATTCTTTATTTTGGAGATATAATACAAACTTGTATTCTTTTAAAACAGAAGTCATAGTTGGCCACGGCGTCTTTAAAATGCCTATTTTTTCCTGATTTCATTGATTTGGTATAGCTATCTCTTTTAGATTTTGATTTGTAGCGAAATAAACAATTATTGTTTGTATTAATTCGTAAGTAGACTTTGACTAACAAACACGGCAAACAAGCACTTGTAATTGCCAAAAATTAAAGGCTGAGTAAGTTAGATGAGTATCAAATAAGTCCTTTCTGTAGATTTATTCAACAAATTCAGAAACTGTATAGCTTTTTTGTTATTATGCTAGCAATCGGAACAGCATTGAAGCTAGTGAAATGTATCACCGACCGAATTAAATACGTAGCTGTCAGAACCCATAAGTTTGTCCTTAATCTTTTGATATAAATATTCTCCTAACTATCCAATTCTCCAAGATTAAGGACTTGTTTCACTAACATAAGATTGTCCGTTGACATGCCGTGACCTGTTCCTGTAATAAGCTGGGCAATTTTAGACCTTTCTGGTCTATCACCTCTAAAATGAGCAATGTGATCTTTAAAACGTGTTAAAACTGGTCGCCTGGTTTGCCCAATATATTTTGCATTACATTCTTTGCAATCTACGAAGTGTATAAATTAAGTCATGAGACTGATATTATTAAATAGTTTTATTTGAATATAATTACAATTCAAAGTTGTCTCTCTCAAAATAATTCCCTTGGGAAGCCACACAGCGTTGGAGACGGTTCTTTCATTCCTCATAGGAGTGCTGGAACTCGGATATTGGAATCGCCTTTAGCTGCTCGGTTACAGCCGTTCGAATGTATTCGAGGGTCCCTTCAGATGAATTGTCAATATTGGAAAGAGGAAAAAGTCACAAGGACTCGAGTTAGGGGAATAAGGAGGCTGAGAAGCCACAGAAATATTTCTACTGGCCAAAAAACGATTTATGGAAATTGCTGTGTGACAAGACGTATTGTCAGGATGCAGGATCCAATCGTTCTTGATGTTTGGTCTCACACGCATGACCCCTTTTACGGAGTCTTTCGAGCACCTCTCGGTAAAAATGTTGATTAACTGCCTGACGTTGAGGTACGAACTCTTTGTGAACGATTCGGTGGCTATCAAAGAAGCAAACGGGTCATACTCAAACACCCAACTCTCATTACCAGTAACGTTCCAAAAAAGTTTCATTATTTTCAATCGATTCCGAAATGTCATGGCACCTTTCTCTCCTGATGTCCTTTTGTTCATGCGAAAGGTTTTTGGAACAACTTGATGGACAACTTGATGACAAATTCAACTGTTCCCCGATTATTCTGACCGTCAACCGATGATCTGAACGCACACGATTGCGGATTTTGTCGACATTGCCATCGGTTCTTCTAGTTGAAGACCTTTCGCTGCGTGGCTCATCTCCCATCGACTCTCTTCCTTTTGAAAATGCCTTAAACCACCAAAAACCTGGGCTTTTGACAAAACACTCTCTCCGAAGGCCTACTGAAGTTTTGCAAAAGTTTCTGTTGCGCTTTTCCCAAATCTAAAGCAAAACCTGATAGCACACCGTTGCTCGAAATTAATGTCTTCCAACCTCGTACACTCACCGACACAATTAACCGCCTACTTTGCAAAAGAATGAAGCTACCCGAGAAGTTTTTTCTAAAATTTGGAAAGAAACTTTACTCATGAATAATATTGTTATAAAGTTACATTTTCAATATAAAAAAATGCTGATGTCAAGTTTCACAAAATCACAAAATCGATACCAGCGCCAAGCGTTATTCAGCAAGTACTAAACCTTGTCTACTAAATACAATAAAAGGTAAACTGGTGTGGCATAGCATGTCAATTAATCCGAACTGTCAAAACGTTCTCAAGCAAAAATTCTAACCTCAAAGCGAATATGTTTTATCCTAAACACGCCCCGCCGAAATTTTTTAATTCACGAAAATTTCTCCGTTAATCAGAAGTTGTAGGTATCTGGTAACCAACGGTAACCAACAAGAGTTTTCCGCCGCTCAGCAAATTAAAATGAACTGAAGTTTCATTTGTGTTTCATTTATATTTCACTTAATAAATAGTATAACTTTGTACTTAAGTTCTCCGTCTGTAGAAATCGGCGAAGGAATCTTCGTTTGAATTCATTCCCACGAAACGCATACAATTAAAGTGAAAGCAACACGAATATAACTCTTCTTTGAATAGGTAGGTAAATCTGGTTTCCATCTTCTCTTTGCTTTTGAAATATAAAACCAAAGACTATATTTGAACAAGAATGTAACTCTTACGAACATAATAAGTAAATATTAAACGTAGAAAGGGATTTTGGCCCTCTCAAATAGCCCGGATATAATCGATTTAGGCCATGAAAAACTAATGGAGAATAATTAAACATATGGCGCTGCAATTCGCTACAGTGTAAAGGGCGGATTTCCTCCCTACACAATAGATAACGAAGGGGCAATCAGAACTCTAAGGGTAGAAAAACACAATTAGACGAAATAAGTCGAATCTATATGGTATTGTCACAATCACTTATTCGTAACGTTTAAGAGAGGGTGCGATTATTGAAACAAAAAAGGAACTTCTTGGACCGATAACGCTGTGCATTAAGCTGTCGGACCGTGAAGTTTACTTTGGGTACTACCACCGCCACTCTCACTAGGAAGTTTCGTCGCTTCGTAGTTGTTGGAAGCAACCGTCCGGCATTCACTTAGCCGAAAGGCAAATTGATAAGGAGACGGGTAACAAACTGAGGCATGCATGTCTTAGGATCGGTCAGGCGGATGCTGCCCGCTCCCGAATTTACTTTAGATCGGGGTTGATGCATAGAGTGGATGGGTATCGAGAATGGCGCCAACATCGCCTAAAACCCAATAAAGATCCCTAGTGGCATCGGGCGAGCGAACACTGTGAAAGCGCGATAATGGAGAGTATTGCTATGTATTTGGACGCGTTACAAGATTGCCAAGATGAATATACGGAGTGTCCGTGTGAAAATGAAATACGATAAATATCTGGGAAAGTCTTTTTACAAAATCGCTGACACGCATCAACTTTTGATCGAAGGGAGCACCTTTTAGGAAACAGATGTTAGAAAATTAAGATATCTCTCTCCGTTCTCGAGATATTCGCGATTTTCCGTGGCGACTCTAAAGTTGCATCTGCGGCACGTCTGTTTGGTATCATTCAAAGCGCATTTCGACGAAGAATCGACTGGTGAAAACCCCGTTCCGATAACTCTAACCGTTTCCGAGATATTGTCAAAAATATCATTACCACCTCATTACCACCATAGTGTGGTTTAGAAATTTGGAGATTAGCAACCCTGCGGTGGGGGATTGAATATGTGAAGATCATTCGTTCTCCAAAAGTAGTCTTCCATTAATTAAAAATGTTTTAGCGGTTTTATAAAAAAAAGCTTTGACTCTTCACCTATCTCCCGCTTTTTTTTTTCTTGGAAGCTTCTATTGTATACCTTCGATTTCAGCACGGATTCTTCAGTAATAGCTCTACAGTAACAAAGTTGGTAATCGTCGTCGGTCATAATTTAGATCGTAATAAGCAAGTAACATTATGCTAGTATCTCCAGTATATAGAATGTTTTATAATACATTTGCCAAATTTCTAATCTTTCCTTTGTTTATGCGTAGTTCATTTAGATATAAGTTAATACATGTATGCAGTCCACTTTTGTATATATTTCTTTTTCCTGTAATTGAATTGTTAAATCTGGTGGGCAATAAATTATACTGGTCAACAAAATTGCTGCTTTTCCAATTCCATGTGGCGCTTCAACAAATTCATATCGAAGTAGCTGTCTGATCTGGGATCCCACAAAAATACCTTCCTTTACCTTAGCATCACTGATCTTAGGGCACTTACTCCTACCATATGTAAACCCACTGTTAGTTTTATCCATATCTTTGACAAAGTTCTTCATTAACCCAAGCTTAATGTGCAAAGGGCACAAATAAGCTTTTTGAGGTTCAACAGGTGTGGTATCTATGACATTCTTATTTCTCGGTGTCAGTGAAGTTCGTTCTGGCCATTCTTCTTTTTTTGTAATGATTTTTCCTATCTCGACTGTCCCATTCACAGAGGAAACAACAATACCTTGTGTAACCGAGTTGCATGCCGAGAAAAAGTGAAACAACTTTCAAATCGCCACAAATATTCCACTTAAAGTCGTTATACTTTTTTTCCAAAAGAAGCTTCATGTTGTCATAAGATTCTTCCAAATCCCTTGCATGTGCCAAAGGAGCAGAGGAGAATTTATCTCCATTGTGGAGCAGTACCGCTTTCAAGCTTAATTTGGAAGAGTGAATGAACAAACGCCACTCATGTGTATTATATACACAACCAAGCGTCTTCATAACAAAACGGACGTCATTACAAAATCTTCTTCCATAGAGAAGAAATTCTCAAACTCTGCATGGTGATTACGAACAAGGGAAACTTTTGTTCCACTTTGAAGAAGATTCCAGTCTTTTAATCTGGAGCCTAGAAGTACGGCTTGCTTCTTAGAAAACTTTAAATCGCGGACGAGGTCGTTGAGGTCTTCTTGACTTAGGAGAGGCGGCACGCAACAAGTCGAACCAGGTTGAAATGTTGGATCCAGATCCATATTGTCGCCTGCAAAATGTTCTTCGTTTACTTCGTCATCAGCACTTTCATCGTCGCTTGGTGTCATGTTTTGTGGAGATTTAGACACAAGTAGTTCTGGATTGTGAGGTACTGGTCTAAGTGCAGATGGAATATTAGGATATTTTACAGTATGTTTGGATTTAGAAGTCATACTACTTATATTTGTCAGATAGAAATAGCAATCGGTAATATGATCAAATGGTTTCCTCCAAATCATAGAAATAGCAAAAGACATATGTCGTTTGCCTTTTGCCCACGCTGTAAGAAGGCTAACACACCTAACGCAGCAAATATGAGAAGCCCAGTTTTTGTCTTCATCGCCTATTTTACACTTGAAATACCGCTCATAGCACTTTTTAAGGAGAAGTGTGAAAGGCCGTTTTTGATATTTAAATGTCAATTCACCGCAAATGTGGCAAAAAGAGTTCGGGTGGTTGACACACTTCTTTGGCATTTTTACAGGTGATCAAATGTTCGCGGTTTGACTACAATAGCTTGAACGCACCACAACGCAACACTCTTTAAAACGTTAACAACGTCAGCGTATATATTCATTCACCGAGCTCTAGCCGACAACTGAAATAACAAGAGATGCTATCTAGGAATGAAAAATGCAGGCCTTAACACGTCAAGACATGTTCAAACATTAACCATTGCATGCTGCTTGATCAGTTCCGAACTCTAGCCGACAACTAACAACGTCAAGACATATTCTCTTATACTACATGTTTATGCATGCATATTTTAGGTGGATAAGCGAATATCCGGGAACATAAAAACTAAGGGTGATGGAGACATTCTGAAAACATAATTTATTTCACCATGAAAAAGTATATGGGAATCAGGCATTTTTGTGCTTGGGACAAAGAACTTGTTAACCAGTGTTACAATTATCATTATCATTTTAGAAAGCTACTTTCTCCGAAACGCAAAAATATACATCGTTGTATTGCAAACCACATAAACTATTAAACTTCTAGCGTAGTATAAAAATTTTTGGGGTTGACACTCCTAAGGCTAGAGCGTTGAAGTTATAAAGATCCTTTGTTTTCTAAGTTGTCCTCCTTCGATCAAAGGTTTACGTGTCTGAGCGATTTTGTGAAACAGTCTTAATTCTTAAATATACAGTGTGTTTCGTTTTTTTGACGGACTGCCTGTACGTTCGTATTTAAACGTCGATGTGTTCAACAGCTGTCTATTTCATTTGGCTACTTAATATTCCACTTTTTTCTTATTTCCCTGACAATAATGTAGTCCTTTTCTAAAATTTTCCCTGACAAACTGATAGATATATTTTAATTAAGAGCGAAATGAAAAATTCCTATACAAAGGAAAACATTTCTACTCCGGAAACGGCACAATCAAAGTGAAATTTAGGAGAAGCACCACTACGCAGAGAGGAAGCCTATCTATCTATGCTAGTTTTATACGATCACCATTGTTTTCTGTTTCGCCTTCCTTTATCGGTCTGTCCGCTTTAAATTCATCTCAGAAAAGTTTTAATTACGACAACGTGACCGGTACAATCCGCCTTTTCTCCAAGGTAGCCGACCGGATTAAAATTATGGTTCGGTCTGACGCGTTCTCGCGCACACCGGGTGCCGTTGTGTTTCGTTTGCATTCAAGACGGGCGGCAACTTCGCACGGAAGTTCCACACAAAACAAACTGGTGTGTGTCTTGGAACATACAACTTCGGAAATCCCGTTAAGGAACTGGAAATATATAGCGCGAAGTTTCGAAACGGAAGCGCTGTAGTTCTTTAATTAAACACGACAGTGTTTTACACCTAACTGGTATGTAACTACGTGTACGTATACAGGGTGGGTAATTTTTCATAGAAACACATAGGTAAGTATGTAAAACAAAATCGGTTAAGTGCAGGACTACATTCACTTTGTATTACGTCTTCATTCACACTTTCTAAGAAATCCATCAAAACAATTTCATTTGCAAGGAAGAAAACGTCTTACCTATTTAGTCGCTAAATTATATTTTTTTATTAATTGCACATGGATGCATTAATTTATAACCAAAAAATCTTAATAATTTTTTCATCTCTTTCATTGTACTTTTAGAATCGTTGGATATATTGAGGTAACCACTTGTATACAGGTGTCTCAGATTGAGTAGGTTGCTTGTTTCCTACTGCAGAGACTAGAAACTGAGGCCTTGAGGTCTATTGTATCACTCTGAATCAAATTTTGTGTAAGTATGTATTGTGTGTAAGTCTGTATTGTGTGTAAGTGTGAGGTGTATGGTTTGCTACTGTCTCTCCTCGCCGCAAGAGGGCAGAAGTGTTGATCTAGGACTCTTCAACACTGAAAAGTACCAGGAAAAGTACGAACCACCGCGCTGCGGCCGACTTAAAAATCTATCGCCGCAAAGCAGATTCGAACCATCGACTTCCCGACGGAGGCCTACACCGAGAGAAGTAATTTCTACAGGCAAGTAAGACTAACTAAATTTAAATAATTCTCACTCTCGTATATACGAGGTCTGTAAATTAAGTAATGAAACTGATATTTTAAATATTTTTATTTGAATATAATTACAATTGAACGTTGTCTCCCTCAAAATAATTCCCTTGGGAAGCCACACAGCGTTTGAGACGGTTCTTCCATTCCTCATAGCAGTGCTGGAACTCGGATATTGGAACCGCCTTTAGCTGGTCGGTTACAGCAGTTTGAATGTTTTCGAGTATCCCAAAATGATGTCCCTTCCGATAAGTTTTCAATCTTGGGAAGAAGAAAATGTAACGAGGACTCAAGTCAGGTGAATAAGGAGGCTGAGGAGCCCCAGAAACATTTTTACTGGCCAAAAAACCGTTTATGTAAATTGCTGTTTGACAAGGCGCATTGTCATGATGCAGGATCCAATCGTTTTAATGTTTGGTCTCACACGCATGACCCTTTTTCGAAGTCTTTCGAGAACCTCTCGGTAAAAATATTGATTAACTATCTGACCTTGAGGCACGAGCTCTTTGTAAACGATTCCCTGGCTATCAAAGAAACAAATCAGCATGCTCTTGATCTTCGATTTGCTTATTGTTGCTTTCTTTGGCTTTGGAGAGCCTGAAGTGTGCCATTCCATGCTCTGGCGTTTTGTTTCCGGGTCATACTCGATCACCAGTAATGACACGTTTCATTCACACTAATTTTAATCGATTCTAAAAAGTCAAGTCACATCAAGTCTCCTGATGCCGTTTTGCTCCCGGGAAAGTCTTTTTAGAACAATTTTCGAGCATATCTCTCTCATTCCTCATTCATTGATCAAAACCTCATGAACGGTTGTGTGAGACAAATTCAATTGTTCCCCAATCATTCTGACCGTCAACCGACGATCTGAACGCACAAGATCGCGGATTTTGTCGACATTGCTATTGGTTCTTGCAGTTGAAGGCCTTTCGCTGCGTGGCTCGTTTCCCATCGACTGTCTTCCTTCTGAAAATGCCTTAAACCACCGAAAAACCTGGGCTTTTGACAAGACACTGCCTCCGTAGACCTGCTGAAGTTTTGCAAAAGTTTCTGTTGCATTTTTCCCAAGTCTGAAGCAAAACCTGATAGCACACAGTTGCTCGAAATTAATGTCTTTCATTTGTAGAACGCTCTACAAAAACCGGGTTCACGGAAAAACTACAACGGACAACCAAATCACTTGATCGAGTGCAAACTTGCACTGAACGCGTATTACAATGTCCACTTGTCGCATCCCCTCCTCCCTCCCATGTTCCGTGCTTCCCGTGTTGCCATATCAAACGCTACGTTTGTCAGTCTCATTACTTGATTTACACACCTCGTAAGCAAGAAGATACTCTTTTCAGAGGAATATTTTAAATTCTTGAAAATTCAATACTATTTATTTTTATATCAAGATAAATTTGTTTTCTTGGAAGAAGTAACTTTGATATTCTTTGACAGCAGTGCGTTTTCTTCTATTTACCAGCAAGATCTATTCAAGAAATCTGTCTTAGTTCAAGAATTTTCATATCTTGTAAAACGACGTCTCTTTTCTTGAACTTATAATTTCATATTAATTATTTTCTTATGTCAAACTAGATACCTACTTGGAATAAACTTTGTACTTATTTGGGGTAAATCACATATGTACTTACTTGTGGGAAGAATTACATACATGTGTTTGGGTGCAGAAACATCCGAGAGTAAAATTCTCGAATGTCGTCCTTACTATAGTGTATAGCGCTGATACTGCTGTCTGAGATATTATGTTCTCTGAATCAATATTCTATAGCACTAGGCACCAGAAAATACAATTCTTAAGAGTTTTGCACACAAGTGTATCTCTATATATAAAGATTACAGCAGTAATTAATTAATATTCCATTGAATAAAAATACCAACTATATAATATGTAAATATGCCAGCGACAAGAAATGGGAATTAAAAATGTTACTAAATCAAAAAAATACTTTATTGTATTTATAACTTGTAAATTAACACAAGCTATTATACACCACACAACACTACACAACAGAATGGTTTCGGACTAGTTTTACGCATCACATCACGAATCTACCATACGAAGAACGACACGCCAGTGGAATTCGTCGGTTCCATGTTGTGACCACAGAATCTCGAGGGCGCTCAAGAAGACCATATACAGTATAGTGAATGTACCATTCGACGATGCAATAACATTGTAGTACCGTTGAGTAGTATTTGATTGCCGTGGTGACAATGACAGGAATTTTGGATGGTTGCGAGAGTAACGGGGAAAAAATAAACAGATTTGAAAAATGGAAAATTAGAAAAGTCAGATAAAGTTCGTGAACAGAAATAAAGAGAAATAGTAAGAGAAGAAAGTGATAAGAATGAGTGAGGTGAAAGAAGTATTGGAAAGAGAAAAAGGAGGGAGAGAGGCCGTAGAGAAGAGAGAAGTGGAAGGAACACATATAATCACACATACACAAGTTATATTTTATAAGGTATTTGATATTATTTCATTCGTTAAATTATATGTGCGTA
>JARFOC010100943.1:0-12538 GCA_031763485.1 Osmoderma eremita | reverse complement strand
ATTCACATTTTCCCATGAAATTGTAGTACCTTCCATCCCAAGTTTTAAAATGTGGGTCCAAACAACAATGACCTTCTGTTATATTACATTTTTCCTAAAGAAGAAAAATGCGAATAAAAATTTCTTTATATGCAGCGACCAAAAGGGATAATCCTATGAAGGCCGCAGCTGGGAAACCACGATTTAACTGGTCGATTATAAGAAGGCGAGACTAATAATCCGAAGTTGTACAGGAATTCCTATTGCCAGATCAAAGCCTTCCAAGCGGTATACCACATTATGAAGTGACAGCATACAATAAATTACATTCTATATGAAAATCAGTAAATTAAATTTTAAAGGGCTCTGAAAAAAGTACCTTCAAATCTTGAATCTGATAAACACTACCAAATGCGACCTTCAATTGTGTAAGAGTAGTAAATCTTGATATTCTTTTTTCTAGTAGAGGTATTACGTATTTTCGTCAGATGGAAATAGCGTTAAGATCTGTTTGAAGCTAAATACAATCCGACGATGAAGAAATGGTGGTAAATAATTTCAGGTCATCATACACACTGGGGAGAAGTTTAGAATAATTTATACGATGTTGAGTATTGTTTATAAAAAGTAAAGGGTGGAGGAAATATAACCTTTGGATCACTATCATGCAATATTGCCACGGAAAGTGCTATTATGTTTTGCTAAGAAGTACATGAAACATGTAAGCGTAAATCGAAGCCTCGTTTCCTGTCGCTGGTCATTAGTTTAGAAGAAACCTTGATTTGGCAATATGAGTCATAGGCGGCGAGAAGTCGAGGAGGGCAAAGAGAAATTGTGGCGGGCAGTGCGGGAAACAGAATAGAGCTTGTTAATAAGAGTAAGTGTGCATGTGAATAGAAGAAGAAAAACAGGGTAGGCCGCTAAAATGGGTAGGTAACGACCAGCTCTACCTATTAAACTTAAATTAGATAAAATAAGAAGGAAAGCATTTTTTTAAGTCTAATAAAGTACCGTGGGGCAAACAATGATTCCGTCGGTGCAAGTGCAAGTACGACAGTGAATCTTGACAGTGCCTCCTGGTTGAATAGTTGTTCCTTTGGAGGAGCACGGGCACCTTTTCTTAATGTAGCACGTGTCTTCGTATAAATATGTGTTGGCAGTACAGTAGCATCCCTCTTCGCATTTTCCTTGATTCGGTTCACCGTTAGTGATGACAGAGTCACAAGTTTGCCGTCCTCCACTTGGCGCACATGGGAAATACAGCAGATCTCCCGGACATGTAGCTATAAAGTAATAAACAACAATGAAGGGAAAATAATGCAAAGTAGAATAATTAGTGGACTTCTATTTTATTTTCTACTATTGAAAAACAAAATAACGCTCAATTAACCTTTTGTAGCTATCGATAAATATAAACTATACATAATATCGTTCGTTTAAGAATTTCTCAGGTTTACATATTAACGTATTCTATACCACTCAAAACAATTAGCGGATATTCCACATAATTGGTAATAACAAGTAGCCTGTAAGACCATAGGTCAATTGGAAAATAGAAGAACACTACAAATGGTTGCTGAAGATCTTGGGGTTTTGCTAAAGAGTAATTTCTAGGCTTTGGAATCGCTTTCTGGAATCTGGGAATGTTGGTTGAAGACAAGGGTAAGATTGGTCAAGGCCAAGAATACCAAGAGACGATTGGTAGCTATCGTAACTGCCACGTAACATCGCATTCTTAATGGAACCCAGCTTCCAAGTGAGTTTGGTGCCACTGAAATGGTAGTATCAGCGCAAATAAGAAATCGTTTGCAAAGTTCTTGCTTATATGAGCCAAGATTTTTGATTTCTGCTTCTCTTATTGCAGAGCATAAGAGAGCACGTAGAATATGGGCTAATCAACTGGGGCATATTGAATGGGGCGAGCATTATTCAGTGACAAATCCAGAGTTCGTTGCAGTAGGATAATATACACATTGTGCTTTAGCGTGAACATGACACACTCCATAACCCATGATTTGTTTGTGCAAGGCCTCAATATGAGTGGTGTAATGATATAGGATTAGCGCAGAAGGGTACACCGACAATTGTTTCATATAAAATGGAGACGTCACTTGCCAGAGATACTTGGATGATATTCCACGACCCATTGTTCTTCCGTATGCAATAGCATTGGAAGAACAATTCATTTTAATGGTCGATAATGCTCGTATTATGAATAACTTGAAGTCCCATGAAGTTGAGTGCCCAGCCAATTCCCCAAATACTAATCTAATGGAAAACTTAGGGTATGCTTTAGTAAGATGTCTCCATTGTTTCGAAATTTCATATACAATGTAACTTCAAGCACACTACTGATAAAATATAAGAGGCACTTAAAACTATATTTCGAAAGTATCTATTGATTCACTTGAGTATACACTAAGCGCAAATGGGAGACTACAGAAAAATAGATACATACGGTAGCATAGTTTGCCATCTGCGCCATCCCTCCAATGTACTCTCTTAGCTCCGGCATTAATGGCCGCTCTTGCATAGGCTTCAAACGTATCGCACAAACAAGTCGTAGGATCCGCTGCTTGACAGTCGCAATAGCTCCATATGCAAGCTTGGACATAAGGATCCGGCTTCAGTACCTAGGTAAACAGAAATACATTCAACGTAAAATATAACATCGTACGTAGGTTATATAGGAATGGTACAGGAACACCACACTACAAATGAAAGTTTTTTGCCTATGTTCTGATAGCTTCCTTTTTCCTAGTTTCCACTAAGAACAAAAAATAACCTAAGAGTATTTGTTTAAAGCCACATGTATTGTTTTTGTCGCCAGGTCATCATTTCCAGTTGAAAAAACAAGAAATGTGAAATTACTCTAGCTAATTGGCATAGCTAATATTTGTTTTGTCTCAAGATAACGAATCCAAAATCACATACAACAAAAGTGCTATAGTTTTTATATCAGTTTATGGTTAGTTGGATGAAGTATTAAAGTGCAGTATCTCCAGGACCATTAATCAAGAACGGATTTAATGTACGAGATTGAACTAAAGTATTTCTTATGGAATTAAGGAATTATTAGCAATTTCTGCCTTGGCTCAAGTGAAAAAATTGCTGTGAAATAAATAAAACTAGTAATGAACAAAAGCTAACGCAATAATAAATGTATTAAAATTAGAGAGGTATCTCCAAATGCATCGATTCTATCACTGCAATGTGTAAAACTGAAAATGATCCCTCATTTTCTTCACGAACATTTTCGGATATTAAAATGCATTAGCATATTATTAAAATACAAGCTAATTATGTTATTTATAATTTCATAGTGAACGCAAAACAAGTTATGAATAAAATGTTTAGAACCGCTGTCCTCTTCCTGACCTAGCGTAAACTGTATGCAAACAAGTTCATCGCATAGATGCCGCGTATCTAATGGGTCTATTTCCCCGACACATTGCATTTGAGAAAGTTAATTTCGAGTAGATGTTGATTTCAAGGTCGTGTAAATATAAATACCCTACTATATATAGTTATGTATGAAATATAGAATGCATTGACTTAAGTCGTCAGCGGTACTGGAATAATATTTTACAGCGAAATTTTTAAATTTGTAAATCGATATTAACTAATTGTAAACAATATGTTTAATCTACCATTAAATTATTTGACATGTCTAAACATTTTTTTCTGTTCAATTCGTTATTAGTGTCCTATAAAGAACTTATCAACTTTTGACTTTTGGTAAATATTTCATTTTACCAATAAATATATCTTTCGTTAACTTGTTGTTATATAGCTGCATTGGAATTTCGCGGAGAAAGGCTTTGAAAAAATAGAACGATAAATTGGCTTTTAGATAATGTAAAAGCTTTGTTACGCCAAAGAAAAATAAAAGCAAAAAGTAATGATGGTGCAGAAAGATAAAAAATATATATCAATTTGCACTTAGAGGGTTACCCACGTGACCATACTACCGTTTATATACAATATTGTTTACCTGCTGGGCTTCTTGAAACCGGTTCTCTGTCAACACTCTGCAACTCTGGCTCGCCTTCAGAAGTTTAGATATGTTAAATCCGCACGATGATTGCGTTTGAATTGTGCTTGTGCAGGATCCCGCTAAAACACAATAATGAATAATTGCGTTGAAATGTCCAATCCGTAATAAGGAAACTTACTGTCCGTTTGCCATTCTTTTAAAAATTTGTCTAAATCAATCGTGTCTTGGCCGTTCTTTAATTTTTGATCATTGGTCGAACACCGATCATTGTTTCCGCAAAGTCCCAAGATTTGATATTTCTTTGTGTTGTCTATAGTCACTTCCACGCTCTAAATTAAAATGCAAGATCAAAAACGAATACTAGATTATATGGACAACAAATACAAGAAAATAGACACTACCTTTAGGCACCGAGAAGGAGCGAATATAACTTACTTTTTTGTTCCATTTCACTGTTATGCCGGTGTTTGTGAACTCAACGATTACGCTATCACCTCGTCGATAAATATTTATTCCGTTATAATTCGATGGTATAGGGTAGGATTTATCAACTGTGCTAAATGTCACTAATCCTGCTTCTACAAAATGGAATTGTGAAGTTATTTTAAAGGCCTCTGGTTCTGGTTGATACATAATTCATGAATATGCATGGGTGAGTGCCGCCGATTGATTGTAAAATAAGAGAGATGGAAACAGTATAATCAAAAGCGTGCAATAATCGAAAATACTGTGCAATTTTTTGAAACATGTTCCTCATTTAAGTACAGAATTATGAAATATGACTGCACACCGTATTGCAAATTGTTCCAATCGATGGTATGAGTTAAGACAGACGCAGGTCAAGACTTCAAGCAACTGGATGACTGCAATAGAGGTCGATTTAGCCTATCATGGCATTTCGGTTAATTGCTTTGGCAAATACATCGGAGTACAGTGGTGACGTTAGTATTTCTTCATAGTGGAGAGAGCTACTAAAGTAGGGTGAGCGAGCTATTAATTAATTGAAGAAATACTCTTTAAAAACAACATGGATTTGATTTACCCTTTTCCATTCCTCCTAACAGTATCACTCAGCCTTTACAATAGCATGTGCAAATACACACATATTACTTACCATCCAGGTCTAGTGTATATTTTATGTTATTATACGTCACTGTTGTAGCTAGAGGACAATTAGATGTTCCATTGCAGTTGCTACTAACCCCAACGTCAATTTGAAATTGTGACCCATCCGGCAATTTGAATGTAGTCAGTGTGAATGTACATTTGCTCCCAAAGCTATAAAATGATTGCAAAATTAATCCTATCCCATTTCATATCATTAATTGATAAACAATATTGTTATGATTATTATTATGTATCGAGGTAGCTGGAAAGAATAATCGCTGTGATAAATGTTGGAAAATTTAGTTTGCTAGTGTCATAAATTCTTTAATACCGTTTCCGTTTATTGATGATGCGTTCAATGGTTATGATTTGTTATTGATGGTTTTTGATTTTAAGCAATGTTTTATAAAATTTCTTGCAAATATAGCGTTTAATTAAAATGTAGTCAAATACCGCACATACACTTTTTCCTATCGGGTTATTTGAAAGATCTCGTCTACAATACTCCCATTGATACTGTGGAAGAGTTGCACCGGCATTGAGACATGGAGTAGAAATCTGCATGGAGACGGGCGCTGGGTATTTTGAGCATCTACTCTATTGTAACATAATGCTATTAAATTAAATTGTCTTCGTGCATTTTTAAACTTTAATTTTGTTCTGGGTTTGATATCTTTAACACAAGAACAGGTTGTAGCCCCGGCAGACATGGTTTTCGGACATTTATTAATATAGATTTTTTTAAATTGTGTGAGTGTATGGAAGAATAATACCTATATAATACGGTGAGAGCAGAAATGATTGTCATGTCTGAATTTTGCGGCTACATTGTTTTCCATTGTCTTACCTGTTATATACATATTTGTCTGTCTTTTTCTTATTCATTTACTGCAACTTTAGACTTGAGAATCATTTTAGCTATCTCGGTATATAAGAACGTCCTTTATATGTTTGTAGACAAGTTACATTAAAAATGGTTGGACAATGAGCCGCCAACAAATCAGCCCATTATTCCTATAGTTGAAAATAGGTAAGTTCGAAAATCTATTTCTAATTTTTAGTTTTATTCAGTTTATTTAATTTTTTCGTTCAATTTTTTTAAAAATTATAGTACCCACTTTAGCGATGATAGAAGTCCAAGTTAAATCCTTAACCCCAAAGAAAAAATTGTTGCATAAAGAATATTAAAAAAGAATATTCGAGGTGTAATGAAAAAATATCATTTAATGTGAAAACGTTGAGAAAATTGATTTGGATTTTATTTTTCGAGATAAACTTGATCTTATTGTGAACTTCTTCAACTCTCAAACACTCGCCAAAACCTTTTTTTTTGAGCGAAATATTTTTATTACCAAGTGTTCATACTCTTCGGCAGTTACTACGTGATGGACTCATTGACCTAGCGATCTGTGAAAACATCTTCTTTGTATCTTTTTCATGTATTGGACTCTCCCTGGGAGCCATTTCATTTATGTATACCTGAGAGGATTTGAACATTAAAGGCATAGAGGTCTCTTTCCCCTTTTGGAGACAATTAAGCAAAATGTAGAATTTTTCTTTTATTCTATGTATGTATTTGTATCTCAATTAATGTTGAACTGTTGTGCACACATACATTTGTGGCATGCTAATTTTAAATATTTATTGATCTATGTGTTTATTTACTACACTTCTATTCTAAAGAAATAATAGGTAAGTATCACAAAAAGGACAGGCGCGTTGACCACTACTGAACTGAACTATAGCTGAAATTTTTTTAATTATTTTCAATCATTGTTTTGATAACGCCGGAAATCAAAGAAGTCATTGTTTTGTGAAATTTGTTTACCAGCCTTAACCAGTACTTAACACTATTTTATCTTAATAGTAGCTTTTGTTGTAGTATTATGTGATGTATTTTGATCTTATTGGACTAATATACTGGCAAAGCCTGTACTACAAAAATAGGCTCTAATTATGAATGACTATGAGATACGTGGACCTTAATGAAGTTAGCGGTGTCTTTTTTATATAGACGATCTCTGATGCAGCTTGAATATTTACACATAATTTAGGTAAATATGATATTTAGCAAAAATTCTATATTTTTACCAAATTTGTTATTGCTGTAACTGCAAAATTTAATGTTCCATTTGAGTTAATTAAAATATAAAATAACGGTCATTTAAATCGTTTGTTTTCGGAGTTGCTTAGTTACATTTAGTTTAGTTACATTGTAACCAAAGAACCCACACATAAGACTTTTTGATGTAGGTTAGAACCTATTCGTCATTTTAACAATATAATCAGATAAAATAAAGGTAAAAACTCTCTAGTACAGTTTCTTATGTAGAATCTAATAATGTGATTTACAAATTCATGACATTCTCTATTTTGGAGATATAATACAAACTTGTATCCATGGTGTGATTAAAATGCTTATTTTTTTCTGATTTCATTGATATAACATATGGTTTTAGATTTCTATTACTAGTGAAATAAATAATTATTATTTCTATTAATTCATAAGTAGGCTTTGACTAACATACACGGCAAACAAAAAATTAAAGGCTGAGTAAGTTAGAGGAGTATTAAATAAGTCCTTTTGGCAGTTTTATTCAATAAATTCAGAAAATGTATAGCTACCAAGAAAAGAATGTTATTCTTTTTTGTTGTTATACCAGCAATCGAAATAGCATTGGAGCTAGTGAAATGTATGACCAACGCTACATGGAAGGGGGGCAACCTGATTAGAGGTTATTTTCTAAACTGGAAAATTAATTAAATATGGAGCCTTTAGTAAATCATGTACAGTAGAAAAGAAATTTATAGTGGAAGACGAGGAAAGCGTTTTAGCGTATGTAAATTACAAACCAAAAACACTGACAGGCGAGATTTCAAGCGAATGCGCACTTTCCACAGAAAAAGCTCGCCTAATTCTTAAACATAAAAAAGAGCCATTTAAATGCAGCATCAGTCAGACGTTGTATACTCAAGACCATGAAAGAAGATTATTATTTAGTATATGGTTCTTGAGAGAAACACTTAATAATCCCCAGTTTTCTAGTGCAATTTTATTTAGCGATGAAACGAAATTTACAAATAATGCCATATTTAATCGAAACAACAATATTTATTGGTCTCAAAATAATCCTCACCTTACTACCGAAAGCAGAGATCAACATATGTTCTCCGTAAATGTCTGGTGCGGCATTTTTGGTATAAAAATATTGGGACCATATTGTTATGAAAACAACTTAAACGGTGAACGATATTTACACTTTTTACGTAATGCATTGGAAGACATGTTAGATGAAATACCACTAAATTTGTTGGAAATTTTAAAATACTTCCAGCACGATGGAGCGTTTTCTTAATGCAATGCATGTACAATTCTCTGGCCAACAAGATCTCCAGACATTACACCTATAGACTTTTTCTAATGGGATGCCGTAGAAAATAAACTATAAATGATTAAATGCTGATGATTTGTAGATGATGAAGATTAGTATTATGGCGGCAATAAGGAGTATCAGACCTCACAGTTTACATCGGGTTCAAACAGAAATTGTGGGGAGGTGCGAAATGTGTATACGTACTAATGGAGGACATTTTGAACACTTACATAATTAAGTTACAATGAAGTTGTTTGCTTTTGTTTACTCCCTTATGTTTTTGCTGAGTTTTATTTTGATTTTTTTTCGTATTCCTTCTTTAATCTTTTATTATTTTTTCCATAATAAAATATTTTTAATGCCTAGTTGATTATATTCCTAATTATTGGAAACAATAATTATTTATTTCACTGCAAATCAAAATCTAAAACGGTTAGCCATACTAAATGTTATAATAATTAAATCAGAAACAAATAAGCATTTTAATGACACCATATATATCTCCAAAATAAAGCGTACCATGGGTTTTTAAATGAGATGAGTAGATTCTACATAAGAAACTGTACTAGAAACAGTTTTCTCTTTTATTTTATCTTTAGGGGTTATGAACATATTTGACGTCGAAGTTTTTGGAGGTTTTTAATTTTTCTTGAATATCTCACAAACATTGCACTGGATAACAATTGTGACACTAGCATCAACTATAACTCTGTTTATCTTTATCTGTATCTTTAATATTAAGAAAGTTACTCATATACGGAGATAGAAAATGGGCACTGTGTATGTTTATATATAATTAAGAACTACTTACTTTAGTCCATGGTCGTCGAACGTTTTGATGTTATAAGTCCCCCAAACTAAGCATGTCGAGTAGTCCTAAAGTAAAAGTTTGTCCTTTTAGTTCAAATTTCGAATTTCTATAGGCAAAATCACGAAACCCGAGTCCTACGTCATGATCACTTGTACTTATTGTTAGTGCGAATAATCATGTTAGTCTGACTTAAGTAAATTAGCTTAATCTAAGGCACATTTTTCGTGATTTAGACTGTAAATAAGCGCATTATTTTAAATATGGCGAATGTAAATATTGGATAAATATGTATATGTGAAAATATAGGTATTTTCAGATACAAAAACAATATTCTATCTACTAAATGCTCTTGCTTTAAATTAGAATTATTTTAACAAATGAAAATAATTAAGACACTAACCTTTTGTTGGTTTTGGTTGTACTCTGTAAAGAGAGACGAAAGAGACAATAATTTTCAGTATTAAATCAAATATACGTACGGTTATTTGGGCACGTCTGTCCATTTGAATGCCGACTAGTGGCGAGAACAAAAATCAAAATACTGTATCTCCACATCTTAGAACATAGCTAAACATTAACCCGCACACTTTGAAAGAAATATGGAAATTATATGGAATCAAAAGGCCCAAAAATATTTATATATAATAGCGTATCGCTGGTGGGAGAAGGCGCCTCGAAGCCACTGCGACTTGTATTGCTCTTGGATAACAAGAAGAAGATCCGATCGAAGCAAGTGGCACCTAATAAAGTGGATTAAAAAGGATATAATACATTTACCAGTTTACTGGAACTGGTTAAGGAAAATGTCTAATAATAAATATTCATCGTTTTACCCGCTTTATGTAAAATCTTCGTTAGCCGTTCGCACGCAAGAAGAATAACAAATATCGCAAATAATAAATTTCCAAGGCTACCTGAAGAAGGGTTTTCAGCATTAAGCATTTAACAATATGCGAATTAATATAACGACTGTTAAAGGTTTTTAGAATTGTTGAAGAATGAATCTCTTTTCACACTACAATATTGTTTCACGTGCTATCATCAGGTGGATGATAACCAGTGTTCTGACGCTTTTAAAATGTGTGCGGGGATTTCTCAACAGATTCCATTAAATTGTACAACTTTTTGTAGTAGTACAGGTTTCTTCACTTATAGTTTGAATAGAAGTTGAGGTAGTATATTATACTACCGCTTTGCCATGTGTGTTTATAGTTTATCCACGATCTAAGATCCATACTGGAATCTGGAATATCTCCAATTTTGACTAATAATATAAAAACAATGTAAATGAAATTACTGTGTCTATTTTTGTCTTGCAGCAACAGTTACAATTTTTTCTTTCTCTTTTTCTCTAAAACATTGGTTAAAAGGTAAACCGATGATGGATTATAGTTGTAATTGATTATCTGAAAAAATGACACTAAGGTTTTGGACTAACACTGATGATAGATTTCGGACTGTCTGGTTGTCCAGTTTGACCCACTATGAACTTTGATCCAGGTTTAAGCTGTTCTTTATTTGTGAAAATATTGATTGTAATAACTGTAATTTTCTATAATTGTTGTGTAGCGTTTGTGTTGTTAATGTGATGATTTTCTTTGAATAAGACGAAGCGATTTTAACACTCTCATGACAGACTGGGAAGGTTTTCACCGGAAGCCAAGAAGAATTCAGTGGAGGAAGAAGATCGGGTAAAAGAAAATGATAGCGAGGTATGTACAAGTTAAATAGTTAAATTTTGTAGAGGGGAATTGTTTAGTTCTGACTGATTATTCAGTACTGATCCTAGCCTATTATTTGTTCCTTGGATGTCCCGTTATATACAATAATCCCATTCAAAAATTTTCATTTCAAATTAATGAGGCATACACGTTTAAAACTTGATTCTTTAGGGTGGAGGCCTCTGCTTCTGCCACATGGGCGGAAGTGAGCAAGATAGCCGTGCAAATATATACAGGGGGTGTGGAGATTGATGCAGCGACATTATTCTTTCGGTTCTGCATCGAAAATCTAAATTTTGCATCGTATGTTCTCAGGAACCACTTATTACTACTACTACTTACATATTACAAAAAACTCCTCGGCAGATGCTGGTTCGATTTCAGTTCGTGTTCCTAGGTCTATACCTGCCATTATAATAGATGTTACTGATGATAATTGTTGGTAATTGGGCACAAGGAATGGTATACTCGAACAACTATGCATATACAAGGTCCCATTGTGTAGGACTATAGGTAGTGTTTTCGATGAGAAACTTATGTAGGTATATATTATTTAGAGGAGGAATGGCTGCTAAGTCAATCGGCACAGGACAATGCTATGAATGTGATTACACAAACAAAAAACTCTTTGCAAAAAGAATAATTTACTGTATCATGGCAACGGTCCATCCACAAATAAATAGCAATAATATTACAATAAATGTTGTAGTATAATTTATATTCTAAGTGAAGCATATATAAACATTAATGAACAATTTAAATATATATGCATATAATGTTTTTGGATCACACAACACAGTTGGTTTTGCACAGCATTAGTAGCGGCAGACATTCCCATGTACAGGCAGCTGTTTCGGACTTCCTAGTCCTCACCAGTGTACGACGGGGAATGCCTGCCACCTTTTCAGCATACCGTATGCATACACTTTACAATAGATGTGACCCAGAAAAATTATAGACGACATCTAGCCTAAAGCAGAGCATTCATAGCGATGATTTCACGAGCGACACAGTCGTAAATCGTTGAAATCTGTGTTATAGCGTGTTATCCGTCATTAATGCTGTAATACAACTAGTAATAACAAAATAAAAATTCTGAAAATTACTTGTACCAATACTCTGGCAAGAAGGTAATATCACCATGATATTATATGCATATATAAACATTAACGAAAAATGTAAATATATTTGTTTTTGTCAGTTTAAATTTGTTCGCGATATTTGACGCATCCGTAGACCGTAGATCCAGGTAAAAAACTTGGTGTGGTCCGCGCTGCCGTCGAGTTAAACATCATAATAAATAGAATCCCACCATGAATATTTTAATAAATAATATTTTAGTAGTGGAGTAAATGCTTTCTTAGATGCTTAAAACATTGAGTTATGTATCATAACATAATAAAGTATTTGCAAAGATTATTTTGCCATCATATCTACCATGTCCAGACACGAGTTTCGCCGTTTACGGGTCGTCAGTGTACCTTGTGGATGTGATGGCAAACTTTTATACTGATCTGTATCAGGACCACATATATATATATATATATAT
>JARFOC010100892.1:0-12542 GCA_031763485.1 Osmoderma eremita | reverse complement strand
AGTTTGTCTTCTTTAAGATTAGGTTTTGCGGCCCACCTAGTCTACGGTCTTCATGCTTTTGGCCCACCAGTGACTTTCAGTTTGACATGGCTGATTTAACCGATTCTGTATCTTTAATATTAAGAAAGTTACCCATATACGGAGATAGAAACTGGGCACCCTATATAGACAGTTTTCAGAAGTTATTTTAATGAACTTGTAGTTTTTATAAAACGATATGTCTAAATTATTACGCAATATTTAAAATTTATATATTTTCTTTTCAGATAGGAAGATCCTAATGTCATTGCCGAAGTTCCAGTATCAACAGGTTTGTGCAACATTTTTTTAGCATATCCTTTGTGTTCTGTTCTACTGTTATTATGATATTCCCTAAAAATGTTTTTTTAATCGGGCACGAGCAATCCCCTCATCCCACTACAGCAAAAACACCTGTTCGGTTTTCGAATTTATCGCGAGTGATCGCCATCGGCTAGTACATAGCCACTGCCGCCTGCCCTTCTCCGAGCCCTGGAAAATTTTCGCGCGATATGATTTGCGCCGTTTAATATTCCGCTAATGAATTCGCCGATGCGACTGCCTCCTCGTGAACCGGTAATTGCGCATTATTTCCGGTAGAACGGAAACGCCGTAGGCAGCACGGAGCACTGCACGCAAAACCGCGGACTCTCCACGGCTGAAGAGGCTTCGGTCAGTCAGTAAGTCCCCACGCGTTTACGGTTCACGGGAACATTTTTGTACGTATGTATATGTATGTAGATGTTTGTTGGTTGTGTAATTTTAAAATTAACACCCCATAACGTATGCATATGTTACTATTACAACCCTTCAGCATGCGATGTTCGGTAAATCATAGATGTTTCGTATAGAAAGTATGTATTATAACGGAGCGTACATTCATTTGTGAACAGCCCGTATTTATATGTCAAGCCAGGGAAATTTAATTATATTAATATTAAACAATGCTATCGGGGCTAATACTCCTAGCTTACAGAGACGTTCATGTAATAGTAAATCAGTCTGAAATGAGAACTGGATATATTTACCATTTTAGAAAAAAATATGTCAAAATTATTATTGCTTGGATTTTTGGCAATGTTAAGGAAATAACAATTACGATTATAGACTGCTTAAATGTATTGTAAGTGAAAGTGAATGCCTATAAACAATGTTAATTCGTAACGGACAATGAAAGTGCTTGAATAAGATATTAGAATCAATGTCAAAAATCCCAGGAAAAGACGGAAATCTATTAAAGAACTATTGTGCCCAGCTATTTATGTTGTTATAACAAAACATGTATTAAATACAATTAAAATTAGTGTAATAATTATTTAAATCAAGATTTAATTAAGAATAAGTTAGAAAATAGGTAATATTTAATAATTATTAAATTTATAATATCAGAGGGATGGAAAAGGTGGCAGATGAACGAATTCATTATTAGAAATCCATATCCCTCCTATTTCCAGGTAGAAATAGGCATTTTATATATTGATTCTTCAATTTAATAGGGTATGTGACAGCTGTAGAATTTGTCTAATCTGGAAAGATTTAAAGGAAAGAAAAATATCAAAAGACGTAGAAAAATTCGGGAAAGAAGAATAGTTATATTAAATTTAAAATTAAAACCACAGAGACCAAGGCCTAGTAAATTATGCCAATTGATGCATACGTCCAGGGAGACTGCGTTCAACAACACGGCGATAACTTTGAACAACTAGCGTGAAGTGGATTCCATGAAAAACTTTAAAAAATTGTTTGAATTAATATGTTTAATCCACCACTTAAAAATAATTAAAAAAAAACTGCAATTTTTTTAAATATGAATATTTTTAATTTCGTGTAGAAATAGTAGGTTATTTAGGTTTATTATTCCTTGTATGTTTACCTCTTTTGTTTTTTTTTATAAACTGTGTTGTTGTTCTATAGTCAAACTTCTGTATTATTTTTAGGATTTTATTTTGTTGTCGCTGTATTTTGGCCATATTTCTTGATCTTCCCCCAAATGTTTACAAGGTGGCTGACTTTTGCAGTGAATAGGGTGTGGTATAGTGTTTTTTTTTAATGAGAAGACGGTATTATCTGCTCAATTTTATTTAAGTCTGCAATTGCTCTTGCATGTTGTTCTATTAATTTCTGTATATGTCTATCCCATTTTATGGTATTTTTCAGTTGCAAACCTAAATATATTGTCTCTCTTACTTCCTTTAATTTCTGATTGTTTATCTGTATATTTATTTCATGTTCTTTCTTATTTTTACCGTATATCATGTATTCGGTTTTTGCTTCGTTTATAATTAGTAAGTTATTGAAGCACCATTCTTCCAAAGTTTTTCATATCTTCTTTTATTTTTAGTTCCATGGTTTTTGTACAGTGTCCGGAATAGAGTATGCAGGTGTCGTCAGCATAAGCTTATAGCTTTCCATGGAATGGTTGTTCAAAAAGATCATTTACGTATAGTCTGTAAAGAATTGGTGGGAGATTTCCTCCTTGTGGTATTCCAAATTCTGCAGTCAAAGTCACTCATAATGTTATCTACTTTTGTTATTTGTTCTCTGCTGTTGATGTAATTTTTTATTATATTTAGTTTAGTGATTGTGAGAAGGTCTACATTGGACAGACAAAGAGGTCTATAGAAACTAGGTATAAGGAAATTATTTCACACTTTCGCCACGGGAGACCTGATACGTCAGCAGTCGCTGAACATATAGCAAAAACGGGACATAATGTAAATATAGAAAATTTAGAACTAATGAAATCGACATCCACACGCGAGTTAGATGCTTATGAATCGGTTGATATTAAAAAGAACATTAACCTCTTGAATCGTGAAGAAGCGCCGCTATATTTCTCTTGACTTATTGTGAAACGGTTACGAAACATGCCTTTAAGACGGCGTCGGTCTCTTACTTTTTGTTTTTTGTTTTATTATGAACGATTAAACAACGTGCCTTGGTAGACGACGTGCGGTTGTTTTTTTGGAATTGTACCAGTCAGGGCAAAAGTGGGAAAAATGTTGCATGTGTTTCTTTGAATAGGTGGTAGAGGGAGTGAAGGGAGAGGGGAAGGTAGTGCGTGTGTTCTAGTTTAAGCGATCCTCGAAAGCCATTCGGTGCCGGACTTGATAATGGGAATCCACGTATTCCCGAAACACGTGTCGTCCCGAATTAATTAATACTTGTGCGGGAGGAGTAATCCGAACAGTGAGTTTAGTTGTTTACCTTCAAAACCATAATATTGGAGTTTCTCTATTAATTTCTCTTTGGACACAGTATCGAATGCCTTCTATCGATATACATCACTATTACTGTTTTCTTGTTATCTAAGTCATTTTGAATAGTGTTTGTTAGGTCGTACGCCGCTGACATTGTACTTGATTTTGGCTGGAAAGCATATTGACTGTAATTTATTATGACATTTTCTTTTACATGTTTCATTATTTGCTGGCGAATGGCTTTTTCAAGAATCTTGTTTATTGTCGATAGTAGGGAGATAGGTCTATAGTTTTCTGGTTTAGTTGTATTTTGTTTTTAGGTAGGAACTGTCTGACATAAGTCTCTGGAAACACTTCAGCCCATTGGCTTTTCGTATTTATCTCCCATTTTCTTTACTGATGGCTCCTTGATAAAGGTTTTGTTATGAGTCTCCCTGGTTGTATTTCCCCAGTATTCTTTATGTTGTGGGGGAGGGTGTGGAAAGCAGACAAAAATATTTTTGCTAATCTCCTCACTACGAGATCTAATATTGCACGGCATGATTTTAATTTTGATTTAAAAATGTTGTCACTGTACCCTATTTCCTTAAAATAGAAAAATAAAAGTTTCGAGTTGGATGTTGCATTACGTATCTCAGGAGGAAACTTCAAAAACTATTTGTAATAAGTTTGTAGACTTGCTACAGGGAAAATAAACATAACATCGCGAGCGTCGATGTAGTACTAAACAAAACAGCAGAACCCGAGGAGAATACACATTCTGGCACTCGCCCAAAAGTTTGCTAGTAACGCAGCTCTACGCGCACACACACACACACACGAATAAACTCCGTTGGCCTAATTTCACTCCGATAGTAGTCGTAAAAGTTACGAAAACGATCTCCCAGTTTTCTACTCTTCTCTTTTTTCCATCTTTTTCCCGTTTCTTCCTTAACGTTTTTACGGAGCGTGTACGTAAATTAAGGTCTCTAGAATGCAACTATCCTTCGAAATATCTGACGATAACTGCTCCCGTAGCGCGTCAGGTTAATAGATGACTCGTTTATTTCTGTGGCGATCGTTTCGTATCGGAATAGTTAGTGATGGCTGAGGTTTTATTTAAACTTCTAAAGCCCGTAGAAATGCAATAATACCCGCCGATCGCATGGGTATTTCGGGGAAATACGTGGCGTTCCGAATCTGTCGAATTAAGCAAAATAAATCGGGCGATTCCGAAAAAAAAATGTCGAAAGAGCTTGGAGATCTAAAAAGTAGGATTTCGTCCAGATAATTTGGATTAAAAAAAAGAAGGCGCCTTTGGGGAAATCAATTTTACGATGGAAAATGTGTAGTTGGTTTACAATTAATTTTGGCTTTCTTAAATGTAGCTTTAAAAAATCGAATCATGTGCTAATAAATTAGAAGTGTTTTAAATATTACACACTATATAGATAATTTTACTTTAACATCGTTAATCTAAATAAAATCAATATAAATTGGTAATAAAAATGCTAGAGCATCATACGCGGAGCGACTTGGTAAATTCTAACGCCAAACTCCTTGAAGGATGAATGCGCCATACACTAAAACATTTCCTTTTAGAAGGATAAATGGTGTGAAGCAAATTCCTCCAACGAAAAATTTAAATCATTATTATACATTAAACTCATTCGTTGTCTGTTTGTAAATCCGAAGCCTCTGTCTAAATCTAAACATATTAAAATAATCTTCAATGAAGATAAAATATACGTTTCAAGCGACAGAAATATTAAGTGCTTCCACCCCATTTACTTGGCAAGAGATCAGAGGATACGCATGGAAATCTTTGGGAGAGCATTCTCTGGAATGTCCAGTTGTCGCTGAAGAAATGTATTTAAAATGGGCAAAAATGAAGTATTTTGACGAATAAGGATTCAAGTAACACACACAAGTTGAGGGAATCCCTTCTAAGCCTCTCGGCAATTCATGCGGTGTTAATGGGGGAGGCGATGCAATTACAAGAATTCCCTTAAAATTGGGGCACAATAACATCAACAATCATGTAGGAGAAAACCTACTGGAAACTAAAACAAACGACATGATCCCCATATATTTATTTAAGAGGAATTTCGAGGTAGAAAAGCTGGGAAGAGACAGTCCAGGAAGATGTTCTGGCTTGCAAAATCAGCAATTACGTCGGAGTAAACCTACTGGAAATGAGAACACGCGACATGATGCCCATATATTTATTTAACAGGAATTCCGAGGTAGGAAATCTGGGAAGAAACAGCATATGGTGAAGAAATAGTTCAGGAAGGTGTTCTGGCTTATAAACGGGTCAAAGACCGAGCATGGGAGCTCGAAGATCAGTGAGGTGGCAGATACAAAATCACGATCCCACTCGGAAGATATTCCTCTGCGGTTCAAGCAGAGATGTATCCTATATTCACTGCGCAAGAGTGTCTAAAAACGCAATACAATGGCAGATACGAAAATTAATCCCAGAAAACACGAGGAATACTGGGAAAATACAACCAGGCAACGTCATGGCAAAAGCTTTATTAAGGATCCATCAGTAAAGAAGGCTAACGAACTATTAGATCTTAGTGGGAATCACCTTCGTGCAGTAATAAATCTCCTAGCGGTACACTGTATACTGAAAGTGTACCTAGAGAAAATTGGAATTGACGTTAAGACCTAAGCCGCCGACTATAGGTCAATAGGCTATGACTATGAACTCACATTGCAACTAGGGTAGGAACCTTATGTCCTTCACCCTACCATATAAGTTAAATGCGTTTACTTCACAACGCATGGGGAAATTTAAGGGAAAAACAGGAAAAAACAAAGACATTCGCTAATTTATTATTATCTTATTACCTCTCTTATTTAAAAATCATTTTTATTAATTCTTAAGAACCCATCTAAACCAACTTATGAAGGCGGTCCTCGCACCGCTGGAAAGAGCCCTACCAAACCAACTTACCAAGGGGGGTGGTCGATCTTAAGGATCGACGAGGAGGTACTCGGAGAAAGTTTTATAGGTCACTAGAGACTGCATGTCACATTTTATGTGAATGCTAGGCCGTAGACCCTACCAGATCCAAAAAGGAATCTAGAGAACTATATAGAGCAACTCGCCAAGAATCTGTTCTTGGCAGACAAGAATTTGGAAATGGATGGTACAGTAGCCATGGGTACTGGGAAATGGAAGACAGATGATGATGTGTTTCCGGAGACTTACATCAGGCGGCTCTCATCGGGAAGAACACAGACAAGTTTTAAAAAGGCGATATAAAAATCAAAATTCCTTTAAGGCGAGCAATGTGAAATGTATTTAGATATGGGTAAAGTATATAAAATATACGAATACTTCCGCGTTATGGGTAAGATAAATCCCAGTAAAACCAAACCAGCGACATATTTGCTGCAGTTCGCAAGGGTATTTTCTTATTACTATATTATCATTTGATTGCGACAAACGGCGAATCTGCTTACAAAAGTTCACTTCTTCAAAATGATCTATCTAGTGACACATTTTTAGCACTCAATACAAGTACAAGCTACAAGACATCATTATTCATTTCAGGAAAAAACGGATAATATATTTCTTGGGGTAAGCACGCGAATCAAAACATTACTTCCTTTTACCAATGGAACATATTTGACTTACATATCATTTGGCCGCTTCAATTTTATCCCGTTATCGGTATTTATGTTGGGTATAACGCGGAAATCTTCGTGTGTCTGAACACAAAAATCTCTTACATGCATTAACTCATTTTAATTGTATGTTGTCTACTACCATTACATCGGACCTCTTCGCAATTCCAGCAGGTTTTGATGTCTGGACAAACGATATTGCGTATGATTCGTGGGTCAAAATGTATTTATTTAAAAAAAAAATTGACTATAATCCTTAAATTCTTTATTATCCGCACGGTAATCGTAACATATAGGACTATTTTTGATATTTTCCTTTGGTTCATACATAATGTACATTTATCGCAGGTGCGTGCATTCTGTGAATGTAGATAGGTAGAACAAAAAATGCCTGAGCTATATATACCTGCGTACAGGTGTTTAATATTTATTGAAGACACCCTGCGATGTTTTATCACGCAAACGCACACGTGAATGGATATACAATTAAATTTATCGCTTCAATTAAAAGAAATTAGACACCCATAATAATAACCAAACCAAATTTTACCTCTTCCATGTATTTTAGGTGCGAAATATTCTAATCTCTAAGAGCATTATTAGTAAACATATCAATATTATATCGTATTTTGCCCATATCTCTCACATCTTGTATACAGGCGCATACCGATACGATTTTCAAATCATGAGCATATATAAAATATCTAGCAAACACTAGCTTGGATGAAAATAACGAATAACAATGGACTCAAAGACGAACCTTGAGTTGCAATGCCATCCGCCGGGTTCGATACTTCGTCCCGATGTGTAGGATAGAGACGGAAGTTCCTAAGACGAAGAGTCAACAGAGATAATTCTGGTGTTGTTTGTTTTAATTCCATTATTATATATATACATAATTAACTCTTCCTTATAAATAAAAGCGAATGATGATGGAGTTTTCATACGAAGCGTTAATTTTATTACAAAATATAAATCGAAAGCAATAGCAACAAATGGTATATTCTCAATGTGTTACTAACAGGTGCTTAAAATAGATTCTTTTTGTATATTTCTTAACAATTTTTTTTTGCATAACATCTGTCGGGCGTTCTTCAAACTCTCCTAAGTGTGGTTCAATTAATGTTAACAGTAAACTATTCTATTTTACTGTAGTATTGAATTGTGTCTGTATACAGTATGGAATAAACTCAGGGAAATTAAATTTTTTCGGGCGAAAAAATCCCATTGATGAAAATACAGATTTTTCTATGAAAATCCGTTTTTAACCGTCATTTGCTTTTGAGTAATGACGTCAACAACGTTTTTTTGATTGACAACCCCCAATATATTTTCTTGATTTTGAGAAAGCCTTTCATTGTCCAACCGACACTATAGCAATGTTGCCACCTTCAATATGAAAATAAAATGTAAATGATAATTGAATATTAGAAAACATAAATTTTATGAGACAACGTACTTTTGTTTATCCTTGCAGTAGAGTAGCTAGTTAATGGGGTTCATCGTATTCCATCTGTACTTCACATCAGATCCTATTTATCTACGGGTTAGTATAGACATTGCCATCACTTCCACAAAGTTGTACCGATAAGCCGTATGCGGTCAAACGTGTGATGGTATAAACATTTTTCTATACATTTTATTGTTTAAAAAAATAGACAAACACTCCTTTGCTAAGCAAATACAATTATTGTGTACCTAACCTTTTGTTTAGGTATAAGACCAAATTATTATGGCAGATGGCTAAAAATGCAATACAAGAGCATATACAAAGTGGATTTGTTCGAAAGCCATTTCACATATATCTAACATACCTTCATCGTGTTGTAAGCCCTTGTACGACCCTTTACAATCGCGAAAACAATTACTACGACGCTCCTGTTTATATTAAGCTTCAAAATAAAATGCGATTTTTACGTTTCAGTTTACTTAATTCAAGTAATAAAATTAATGAATGTAATGTGTCGATCTATATTAATCAGAATATTCACTTATAGAGGGGACGTATTCGTGTAGCAAGGCTTGATATATTCAAAAGAGTCAAATATAAACAATACAAAATTGAAGTTTATTCAAAGAGCCATTTTTTTTTTAACTTAAGCGTTGCTTTAGTAGTTAGTTTAACTAACGGTACATTAAATAAAATTTGGTATAATTCACTAATGTGAACAATGGCTTTGCATTTCCTCGGAAAGTAAGGGTAAATCAGGTTTGTATGTTGTTGTTTTTAATTTTAGGCATTCTCATCGATTTCTTAAATTAATGATAAAGTTCATGCTTGATCTTTCAATGCAGACTACTTGTACTGTAAACTTAATTCGCATTTATTTTCCTCCAATAGCTCTAAATCGGCAAAAAAAGACCCTGGAATTTTTAGCTCCACATTTCTTTATTTTTTAAATCCACCAACTGCATTTCAAAGCTGCTAATATCAATATTAAAGGGCGAAAAATTTATTTCTGTTACCGTGGCATTCAGAGGTTTTTTAACAAAGGCTAACATCCCGTTACTGTCTCTAAAGTCTTTGAATCTGCTGAGAAAAGCTTCCTTCATATTTAACAGTGTCGTTCTGAAATAGCAAGTGTCAATAGTAGACTTGTTTTCTCGACAGTATTCCAATAGGCATGGAAAGTACATTAGAGTTTCTCTCACAAAATCTTCGGCAAAAAGGCGACAATTAGTTTTCGAATGAAATTACTTCGTTTCCTCTCGATAATCTTGTCGTGCAACATCAATCTGAAGTTCCTTAAATTCGCGATGGTAATCTTGATAATCTTAATCACCAATTCCATTATTTTGCAAATTTCTTCAGGAAATGTCTGCGCACATAGTGCTTCCTGATGAATAATACAATGGTAAGTAAGTATGTCGTGATTAATTTATCTTTTAAAATAGCGACAAACCCATTTCTTGCACCTGTCATACTTTTCGCTCCGTCTGTTGAAATCGAGACAATTTTTCTAATGGAATTTAATGTTTTTCGAAGCATTCAATTACAGTATTTGCTATATCCACTCCACGCGTTTGTCCTTTGATTGGCAATAATCCCAAAGTTCCTCTTTAAGGCCTGTAGTGGAGATAAATCGTACAAAAAGAGAAACTCGCGCTGTGTCATTTACATCACAAGACTCGTCAACTGCTATTGATAGAGTTGAGGCCAATTTGAGATCTTCAATTTGTTGGTTTGTTATGTTTGCAGACATTCTTACTGTTCTATTTCACTGTTTTAGCATACGAAGGTATCTCTCGAATTTTTTTTAATGTCTGCTTTATTCTTAAAATCGCGAAATAGCTCTTCGGATGCACTTATAAACCAACTCTTTATATAGTCTCCATCCGTGTATGGCACTCGTCTTTGCGCAATTTCCCGACTAACTATAAAACTTGCCATATCTACATTGTTAGAAGACTGCATCACCGAGTGATTAAAAACAAAAGCTGCGGCTCGCGTATAAGATATCAAAAAAGTTATTTACGAAAATTGTAGGCAGTATTAAACTTAAAGAAAGAAGATTTCTGCCAATAGCTGGCACGTACGTTCACAAAATGAAGTATATAAAAAATATATTTGAAAATATAAAAATCTCAGAGGTATATTTATGTATTTTTAAATATATTTTTTATATACTTCATTTTTTTAGTATTAAACTTAACATTGTAAAATTATTTTCATATATACAGACTGTTTCATATTACCAGGGTAAACCAAACATGTAAAAAAAATTGCAGACTGTCTTTTTCAATATACAAGACCTTGAACTCACAGTGATTTTCATATAAAAATGACTATAACTTCTGAAACAAGCGGTACAATTCAATGAAATTGTGCATTAGAAGTGCCAGGCATGAGTTTAATGTAGATCTGAAATAATATACAGGATGTTCCATTTAAGAAAATGTATTCGTTTGATTCACTCTGGTGATATGACAATAATTTTAAAAAGTTAAGTTTAAGACTGTCTACATTTTTCGTAAATAACTACGATATATCGAGCTTTGCCACACCAATACGTCACCTGTTGATATAATAAACAGTTTCAAACGAAACGAAAGACGAAATCATTAGTAAGAACGATTAATCAATTCAATTCGTACATAACAAATAATTAAAAAGCCTTATTTGAACGGGGAAATTTCTATCTACTTACTAATCACCAAGTGGGATTATACGTGAAAAGATAGAAGCAGGGAAATGCGTTTATTTATCTTCCACCGGCTGAAACACGATGAGGCTCATCAAATGAACCTTTATTAAGCCTAATTAATTTGCTAGGAGACCTTTTTTCGCCCTCAGTCGGTGGGGTTTTGGGAGGGGTCGTTTTCGACCCCGCGGGGCGACTTGATTAGACTAATTGACTTCTAAGACCGCCTCTGTCGTTCGGGGTAAATGCGTTACAGTTAGTGGGACGCCGTGATGTTTTGAATGCATGTTATTGTTGCATCAAGATGTTCTTTTTTGTTTTTTGATTTTTGTACAAGGGGAAATAAAATCACGGGGCCAATGTTGCTGAGATTAATCTTTAATTAAGAGGAAAATAATATAGTACTCCAGAATAATGGTCCAAATTGACGCGTTGGGTAGTCCGAAAAATGCTAGGAGTTCAATAGATAGGAGCATAATTGACTATTATGATTTTAGTATCTGCGTCATATGTATTAGGTTTTCTACTACATACGGTAGCAATAGAATAGAATAGTATTTTATTCAGTTATGCCAAAAGGCGTTGAACAAATCAATATATATATATATATATATACATTAAAATATAATAAATATATAGTGATTCGATCCAAACCCCAGCTGGAATTAAATTGTTAATTTTGCCAGACCAACTATTTATTTTATATAAATGATTGCACTATACTCTTTAATATTAATAACTTACTGCTATTCTAATAAAAAAATTTACTGGGGTAAATAAATCTTCATTTATCTTAACGATCTTCATAACGAATTCACAACTACGAAACGTGAAGCAGTATCACTTCCAGACATTGGTATGTCGTAATGGTTGTGTGATCTACCGAATGATAATGCCGTAACTATCGTATTTAGTCAATCGATGAGCTATGTGACTTATGCGTAATGAATAACTTGCACCTCTCCATTCCTAAAATACTGTGGATATTTCCCCGTCACAGCTTCTACATGTACCTCGGAAGGTTTTGACCTGGCAATAGGAATTCGTGTACAACTTGGGATAGATGTATATGATGGAGATATTTTATTCTAACGCAGAAATTTCTTCATAATATTTAATGCAAAATACAGTAAGAGTATATAGGAAGCAATTGGGTTATGATTTTCTATAGATAAATAAATATTTATTTTATATAATAAAAAGCAACCTGTTTAAGGTAATTTAAGTATACACACAGGAACTTTGGGGAAGTTTATTTTTCAATAGGTGGCACTTCTCATAAAATCATCATAGAATTATTTTGCGTGATCCATCTTTTCAGAACTAGCTCCAATATTTGTTTGCATAGTTACTAGAGATCAACGGATTATAAATATAATACTAATACTTAGTTCAGGATTTAATAAATTCGGTGCATACAGTGGTACAAAAAAGTCTTCGTACGATAGCAGTTATAACCATATTTGCACATTTAAATACTAAATGTTGACTTTTTCTTTGATCGCGAATAACTCGAGAACGGTTAGAGCTGGAACGGCGAATGTTGCGCCATTCGATTCGT
>JARFOC010100882.1:0-12548 GCA_031763485.1 Osmoderma eremita | reverse complement strand
GTTTTATATTATATATTGTACGCTCTGAGCAACCCAAAGCTTTACTTGCTTCTTGAACGGCAGCACTCACATTCATTGTTCTATTAAAATAATTTAAAATATTTGCAATCATGCACTTCTTCTTCAGGCTAAATTTTTCTCCCTTACGCCGTTCTCTCCCTACAGACTCCATTAATGCAGCGAAATCTGTAATAAAATGTATAGGTTATAAAATTTATAAAAGTCAAGGAATATATCCATATTACCCTGTGCACGCTCGCAAAAGATGGAAGCGTTCTGAAAAGAGCGATTTGTACAACTATATGTAAACAAATTAACGCTGAATTTAACTAAAAATATTTTAATGCTACGACGATAACGATTGGCAGCAGTTGACGCTAATAGACAGATAGATACGTACTTTGCCGATGCCGATATATGTAAATAAGTAGCAACATAGCAATCGGAAGTGAAGGTAGCGCTAGTGACAGCAACTAAGGATAGTAAGAGATAAAAGTTGGTATTATATCCCATACTGCATACGGAGGTTGAGACGATAATGTTTACTACTAGTTCTACATGTATATTTTTTAGGCACATCCTGGGAACTAAATTGTCACACCTTGTATATTTCATACATGACCATGTAATGGATCAATATATGATGTCCACGGATTTATTAAACGTGTAAAGAGAATTAGGTAACATTGAAATTCTGGAGGTTGGCTGGTTATACTTTGTCGATATCTTTTTCTTATACCCAAAATCAATAGCAAAATCAATCAAATCTTTTTTATTTCAAATAAAATAATATCCTTTTTTTGCTATGGTAATAAATTCTACACATCATTTGGATAATATTAAGTTATTTATCCTGCAGTACAGGATAGGCCATTATTAATGTATTTGAATGGGAAATGTATATAGAGAATTTAATTTAAAGAATAAATGTATTTATAGTATGTCCTTTAAGAAATTGTGTTCTTCCTCAATTATACATTGACAGATTGACACCTACTTAATTGCAATTGACTTATAAATGGTTCGACATATGTTATCTGCCTTATCGAAGGTTATCGAAGGTTTTTCACTGTAAGAGTCCAGATCGTTCAAATTCGGTCTTTCTTTGTAAATCTTATGCTTAATAATATGCCCCAGATAGAAAAAATCGTATAGCGGGACGTCAGGCAGGTTGGCTGGCCAGTTGATTCCACTACGCCGGTCAATCCATTCCTAAAAATTTTCATATAAGATTCGTCTTACTGGAAGACAGAAATGTGGTGGAATTTTATCTTGCATTCATATGTATGGTATTCTCTCATTTCGGCTTGTTCAGGAATAAACGTCGTCCCTACAGCTATGTCCGATATTCCCGATAATTCAAACTGCCAGCAGCGTGTGCACAGTTTAGTGTGTTGTGTTAGTGTACGTACTTGATAATGGGTAGGAAATATCATAGCTAAATACTTAAATCAATGAAATTCTTTGGGTAATGTGATGTGATTTTTGAGCCACCTGTTTTTACAGATTTACTTTTAACCTTTGGAAGTTCTTCATTCCGATTACTGCATTCGATGCAGGCGTAAATTCCCCATCGTTGATATGCCTATTTACATATATTAGGGCTTTTTTATATACTAATCATTACTCTTTCGGTTGGCTAAAGGAAGAAAAACAACAGATTTATGTACATACAGATATATCGCCGATTATTTATTCATAAAAGATGTTTAATTAAAAGGCTAACGAACTATATTCACCGAACAGGTGGAGTATAAAAAGTGCGTGATCAATGCGTGATACGAAAACAGGCTTTTTTATTGGTTGGTAAAAGGTAATGAAAAGTCCATTACAAACGAAGTAAATTCGAAAATCGTATTAAAACGCGCCTTTTAAAAGGGCGAATGACTGCTATAGACTGTAATAACATAAGTTTTAAGATTTTTTCTTATATTTGTTTTTAGCTAGAAACAAATTACACTACTTGATTGAAAGAAACAAATAATAAATAGACCCAAATATAATCAACATATTTTCGAAATAGGTTAGAAATAGTCATAGCTAAGGGTACAAATAACCATTTTTAGGGTGTAAAATCGGTTTTGTACGTACAGGAAGCAAGATCGTCACGTGAATACTGTTCGGTGAACAGAGTATAGCTCTGAACAAATCCATTTGGTTTTTTTTGTAGTAGTAGTTTAGTGAATACAACACTCAGAAGAAATATCATCCGACAATATGGTATGGCTCAGTACAGGGAGTGATCGGAGATTTGTTTTAATAAGTGTAATCACTCTTCAAAGAGAAGTAATAGACAAAAGCATTATTTTTATAATAAACATGGGGGCGAGTGCCCTGTTGCGATCCTCTGTGATCACAGCAGGGCATCCGATTGGGTCAATCATGCCATTTTGGTGAGGAAGTTGTCGGCTATTGGTGTCAGGGGGATTGCATTGCTGTGGGTATCGTCTTTTCTGAGTGATCGGAAGCAGATTGTATCATTGAATTTTAATTTTGGAGGTGTTATAAAACCTATCTATTCTACTAGTCTCAACAATAGTATGGGAGTCGTTCAAGGTTCGGTCTTAGGTCCTGTTCTATTTTTCTTATATATTAATGATATTGAAAATATTTGTTTGGACAAACTGTCATATAAATTTGTATGCTGATGACATTTCTGTTGTTATATCTAATAAAGTAAAAAAAGAACTCTCGAATATAAATGTAATTATTTTCTTGACAGGCTTAATCAGTGGTTGAGCGAACATAAACTCTTATTAAAGGTAGATAAAACCCAATATGTGACATTCCACAGTAGGCAACAAAGTGTACCGTTACTTAATCTCTGCATTGACAGTAAAACGATCTACAGATAGTACTAAATTTTTAGGCCTACATTTGGATCAGAGTCTGACATGGAAAAACCATAGTGAATATTTAGTTTCTATACTCAATTCCTTAATGTACCTATTTCGTAATTTTAAGGTAAGTATTAACAAGTAAGCAGTTGATAGCTACATATTATGACTTGGTTGAGAGTAGACTGCGATATAGCGTTGGTTTTTGGGGAGGGTTGTCTGCTGCACATGCTGTTTTTTGGCGCAGAAACGAATTGTAAGAATCATTGCAAATGTATACAGTACCTATAGTTGCAGGAAGCTCTTTCGAGAATTTCAAATATTGCCATTAACGGGCTCATACATTTTCGAACTAAGTATATATATGTACACATAATTTTTTTGAACAGGACAAAGTTTATGAAGAGTAGTGAAATTCATCGCTACGGTGTGAGGACTGGAAATCAGTTTAGGGTTCCTTTTACT
The DNA here is from genome assembly GCA_031763485.1 of Osmoderma eremita. Lineage (NCBI taxonomy): Eukaryota > Metazoa > Arthropoda > Insecta > Coleoptera > Scarabaeidae > Osmoderma > Osmoderma eremita. The sequence continues at coordinate 9,246 of JARFOC010100882.1, read as the reverse complement.
AGACTGAAAGGTAGTAAATTGTCTCCAAATTGTATGGGCTTAAAATTATTTAATTGTCTGCCATCGAATTTGACTAAATGTGAACATGTAGATAATTTCAAAGATATATTGAAATCTTATTTGAGTAATAAAGTTATTCATAATTTAAACGAATATTTCAATTAATATTTTATCCTTTCTTTGACAAAACCGATACACCTGTGCCATCCGGGTTGATTATTATTGTTATTATTCTTTGAGAATCGCAGGATATTTGGTCACATTAGATTAGCTGTGAGAACGCTATTAATTTGGACGCAAGGCTGGCCTAACCTTTCGCAAGTAAGTATACACTTCTTTTCGTCTACAGAGAGCGCTAATCTGTAAATGTTGCCGCTTTTAAATTACTGATGCGTACAGTAATCTCATGAGCGAAAGATTTTAATTAGTAAAAGTGCATTTTATACTAATGCCCGCTATATTGAAATATTTTCTGTTTTCAATTTCGCTTCACATAATCCTTCAATTAAAACAAGTTTAAAAGATTATTAAAAATCATTTTACAAAGCACATTAATTTCGTAACTAACAAATGAAAAATATTAAATAAACTTGTTTATTGGCGTTGCAAAATGTAATAACCGATTTTTATCTTTCCTATTTAAAATTTTATGCATAATAGTAGTAATTTCTGTTTTAATATGAATCAGGAAGCACGACGTGAATGTTTTGTTTTAAATTATAAATATTTATAAGGTAATAGTAGTTAGATTTCAGGTTGCTTTTAATTTAATATCTTTTATAAGAAGAATAAAAAATATCGAGGTTAAATATTCATAAAATGAACTTTATCGATTAAGTATATTATCAAAGATACGAATATGTGGGAATGGAATATGTTTATAAACCATAAAAATAACGAAAAAGATTGCGTCAAACATCGCACCATATGGTGCAAGTTGCAGTGAGTAGATCTTAATAATTAACTTTTGACATGAACCACCATCGAGGCAAAACAGTTTATTTCGTCTCAGTTTGGATTTAACACTGAACATAGTAAATATTTGATCCACTGTATTACTGATTAAACATCTGCGCAAACCTCGATGTGGCCCAATTCGATAGAATGTGGCACCTGATGGCCTGATATACAAGCTAAAGAAGTATTTGCGTCGGCCGATGATAAAATCGTTTGCTCATACACGCACAGAAACAGATTTTCAGATTGAGAAAATATACTTAATATTTTAACAGTATTCCCTTAAAACGAGAACAATAACGCTTTGTTGTAGAATTTCTACTCATGTAAAGAATATGCTCAATTAATTAAAAGTATTCTGATTTTTTCCAAAACAACTTTTCTTGGACTATAAGAAATTAATTTTCTTGGCCTAAAATTAATTTCTTATAGTCCAAGAAAAGTTGTTTTGGAAAAAATCAGGTAATACTTTGCCTTTTAATTAATTGTTTCATTTCCAATCAGTTGGTTTTTCTTGTTTTCTCAAAAACCTTGCTAATTTAACATATTACTTTTGTGTCAGTATCAAAAACAACCAGAATTTTTAAACGAAACTTTGCAATTGTTTAAACATCTTCAAAATGCTTATTTTTAGTATAAGAAAACAGTTGGGTGAAGTATAATATAACTTTTATTTAGCCGAAATTATTATTTTTTAAAATGAGTGCCATATTCTTCGTTAACCTTGGTCAATTGGTCCAAGAAAATAGGATTTAAAATTAGTTCTGAGCAGGGTATGGTAAATTCGGTTCGCGAATCACAAAATTCCTTGGCATTTGAATCGTTCCGGAATCGAATTTAATTCTATTTAGTTCGCGAACGGAACAAAAAGTATTTAAATCGTTCCTTGGACTAATCATTTCCACTTATGATTCTTTTCCGTTCAGGAGCGAATAAAATCCGAAAAGAACCATTCTTTTCTATTCCTACACATTGGAATGTGTGATGTATTATTTTATAAAAGAGGCTTTCATTCATGAGGGATAAGGATGAACGTTGTATTTAAAAGCAATTTTTTTTTCTATAAAATCTAAAATATACCTTCTTGAGAGATAATATTTTATCCGGGGAATAAAAGCATAATAAAATAGTCTAGTACGTAAGATTCCAGAACAGTTCGTTTTCGATAAATTCGCCAACTCAATTATATTTTAAATTCTGGAAAAATAAAATTCCGTCCAGGAATGGAATTTTATTTATGAGAGAATTAAATAATAAATTTGGCCAACGAATTAAATTTTAAACTCGGCAGGGATCCATTCAAAAACGAACGAATTAAATTTTTCGATTCTTTGCACCCTGGTTCTGAGAGAGTATTGTTTTGCGGATATACAAAACAGAGATTTTCTTGAGTGAATCCAAACATATTTGATAAAAGTATCTATTGTTGGGGTATTTTAGGATTGCTCTATTTATCCCTTATACATTGATTATAATTTATAGAGCGATGGAGTAGCCTCGAGTCTCGGCAGCATTTGCCGGCGATACTGCACTTGACGTTACAGGAAACGACAACTAAGATAAGAGGTCAACAAGGTCGCTAGCTGGACTAGGAAATGAAGCGAAGTCGACTCATGTTAACTTCACCAACTAAAAATATGATTACATTGTAATGGTAATTAACCAGTCAATCCAATACCAAAAACAAAGTATATGGGAATGACCTTTGGATGCCAAGCTTCGATGGAAAACACGTATGAAAAAGTAACATGAGCAAAAGAAACTCGAGGAATACGCACCATCGTTAACGTGCCTGGTACATCGGAACGATCGCGATCGAAAATTTTACTTGTCGATGAGATGGTTCAAAGGATTCGCTAGCAAAGTCAGGACAGACGGAAAACAGGAACATGTCAAAGTGATCGCGTTGCTTAACTACAAAGGACCACTAAAGAAACTAAAACTGCACCAATTAGTACTGTAATACTGAAGGTACTTAGTGATTATTATTATTATAGTGCCGAGTGAACTATCATACGAATAAAGTGATTAGGTGTATGCCCGACGCGGGACAGCGGAACACCACAAAGCTATGATATACGAGGTATGTCAATTAACTAACCACTGATTAAATAATTCATCTTTATTTCTATGTATCACAATATTAATGTTTGGCCCCTTCCACATACCCCCTATTTGCACTTATACATCGTTGCAGTCTGGTTTTCCACTGGTCGAAGGCCTGGAAGAAATCGATTTTTGTTGCTGTTTTGGCACATCGACCGTTTTCTTTTTTACAGCATCCACTAGCTCAAAGCATTTCCCTTTAAACACTGACGTAACTTTCTGGAAAAGATAAAAGTCGTACGGTGGTAAGGCGGGCAAATATCGTAGACCTTCAAAGTGTAATAATGTGTTTGTCCGTCGAACATTGCTTAGCACACTCATCCTCTCAGCTTGGTCAAAACTTTCTTATAATAGCGCTGGTTAAATGTTTTGCCTTCTGGAATCTATTCTGCCAAAATTATACTTCTTGAAAAATATCCAGGTCAATGGTCAGATTATGATTTACCGGTAGGATCTCTCCCCGTATTCATGAGAGTCCAATATTGTCTATTACAGTAGGCCATCGCTATTGAAGGCACTAGAGTTGACATTGAACATGCCAAGCATTTATTAGTTAGGGATGCTAGGAATAGGTTACGATTGGATTTAGTTATAAACTTACGCTTGCAAAATAACTTTGTGTGGAATGAACACACTGTTCGAATTACTCCTGGCGCACAAAGTATTAATTCGGGACGACACGTGTTGCGGGAATACCTAGATTCCTATTATCAAGTCGTATAACCGAATGAGCGCAAAAATAACTATAACTAAAAACATGCGCTACTGTTCCATCTCCCCTCATTCCCTTTACCTATCTCTAACCTATTTACAATCTTTTCACATACCCGAAGGCAAAAATTCTTAGAAGGGCCACCCGAGCGTTCTTATGTGTGGGATATTTTTACGTTAATAATCTTATTTTAAGATGTTTAATCACCTCCTGAAAATAAAATCACAAGACCGTAAACAGCCTTATAAATGAAGTTCGAGTTGGAGGCAGAAATTTTTTGTTTTCTTATTGTTAATTATGGGTATGTATACTGTTTTAATTCGAATTTTCATTTCTTTTTCCAGCAGTAATATTTTGGTATTAGATTATGAACTTTTCTTCTTCTTTAATGCATACTGTAAAATAATACTTTTACAGTATGTGTCCACATGAGGCTTTGCACCAGGTGACTCTGTATCCTTCCATTCACTATGAAAATAATCAGATTTTTTATGTTTTATTGTGCAACTCTAAAAGCTTACGAATTTGGTTTTTCGTGAGCATATAATTTTGTAACTTCTCAACTATATACTTGCACCATTGGTCTTACCAGTAGTAAGATATTTTATATTTCTTGCAGTTGTTCTTCTTAAAATAATAAATTGTAACTCATTCTTACAGAATTAAAATAACGTTTAAAATATGCATGATATCAATTTTTCTCCAGGTCTTCCATATGTATAAACGAATGAATGACTAAATCCACGTGTTGTTTGACAACCAAACGAATCAACACAATTAATTTACGTTGGTGATAGATTACTCTAATAAAACGTACCTGCAAATGTAACATTAAGACCGAGCTAAATTGAATTAAGACAATCTAGAAAATTGCGTTTAACACGCAAAACGTAATAGCTCGGGGCTGTTACAGTAGTTGAACGTAACGACCACGTTTAATAACACCAATTATCTTATTAAAATAATCGCCCTAATATTTATGCCCTGCACTTACAGTAATTAGTACACCTCCCTTCTGCTAAGATACATTTTTTTTCGCTAGTTTCTCTAGTTATACTATCAAGTTTCTTTAAATTAACTAGTTAGCGACCGCGGGAATACTGGAAATTAATCTTTACACCCCATGAAAATCAATACTGTATAAGCGTTATTAAGACGACAATTTTGCTTCTTTATTACCAAGACAACGTTTTATTTATGACGGTATGTTTTATTTTCTTTTCATTAACTAAACTGGGTATTCATACACATACTTACTAATATTTGTCACTTAAGCAAGTCATAGTAATACATAATATACCGTAATATTTTGGTATGAGGATTTCACAGTTATCATTATCATTCCAAAGTCATCGCAGAACTGATTTTACTGGTCAAAATCTCTAAAATTATTGACGCATGCTTAAAAAGATTTCATTAACCGTTTGGCCACCGAGGGTGCATTTGAATATTTAATTTAGTTATCAGTATCATTGTCATTCTAGTAAATTCAATATTCTTAAAGTTAAAATTCCAAACACGTCGAAGCTATTGTATCCTTTTTGCTTAGACCTATGGAGAACCACACATATCAACATAATCTAGGGGACAACACACATACAGTGCGGACGTAAATTGTGTCCCCCCCCCCCTCGTAACTTTTGAAAGGAATGAAATTGAAAGAAACATCAAAATATTTATGCCGATTTTTTTTCTGACAGTACACCTGACATTTGTCCTGACCAAATGTCAGGTGTACTGTCAGAAAAAAAAATCGGCATAAATATTTTGACGTTTCTTTCAATTCTAAAATACGTTTCCTAGGAAACATGCACCATTCAATAAATACGAGGGTTATCAGATAGGTAAAGTGTCTCTATCTTTTACTACGGATGTCCGTAAAACATAGAAAATCGTAAAACTGTTTACATAGGCGTAAACATAATAAAAATATCTTACAAATTAGGTATTATATTAACACACTTTCCATTTAAAATTTTAAAGATAACAACCCCATCTATTTTACGTTTTGAGTCCAGTGCATCTCGATATAACCAAAATATCGCAATTTACCTCTAATTTCACCTCGTCTTCGTTTCGTTTCTCTATCTCAAAAGTTACGAGGGGGGGACACAATTTACGTCCGCACTGTATATACATATATAACCAAAGATTTGTAATGTAATTTTAAACGTCAATACAGTTTGCAGCTGGTGTTTCGATAGTTTAACTGACAATAAGGTCTTATTAACTGAAAAATCAGTGGAAATTAAAAAAAAAGTAAGATTTGTTGATTTGTCGTCTTAAGATTTTTGTTTTGCGATCAATTTTCTTTTCCAGTTTCTTTAGCATTAATTGAGTTTGGAGAAACATCATTTACACCGTGGTACGCTATTGGAACGCTTAAAAGTGGTTTAACTCAAAGGACCGTTTCAGAAACTCTCAACACGTCAAAAAGTGTGGTTGAGATATCAGCAAACCATTGATATGCGTGAACGGCATATCGAACGTACAAGACCAACCCGACAGATGCGTGAGCTTTTGTGCATTAAGAAACCACAACATTACGGCGACAAAGTTAGTGATTCGACTTTACGACACTCATGATGTGTTAATAAGCCATCAAACGGTGAGGAATAGATGCCTTGCAGATGGTCTTAATGCCTGTTGCTCTCTGACAGTTCCTGCTTTGTCAAGAGGGAACCGCGGAAGAAGATTAGAATTTGCGCAGCAACATTTAAATCTTCTAAACTGGTCGTCTTTTCTTTTCTGAGGAATCCCGGTTTGGTTTGCGGCCAGATACAAGAAGAACGAGAGTGAGGAGACGTCCAGGGAATGCAGAACGATCAGCTACATTGCAAACTGTTCACAGCTTCCAAGGAGGTAGTGTAATGGTATGGGGTGAAATATCTCTTGGTGGAAAAACTGACCTCATTCCCTTAGATCGGTATTTAAACGCAATTAACTATAGTGACATTATCCTTCAAAACGTTGTGGTATCATACGCTCCAAGAATTGGTGAAAATATACTATTTTTATGATTAATAAACGTTTATTAAAAGGATCTCCCAGAGTGCGACGTCTAACATTATCTTCCTTCGTAGATTCTGCTGAGGATGGCACGTTAGTTGCCGAAATACGTATCCAGGGGTTCTTCACTCATCGAGATGGTAAGGGTATTTTTTATTTTTACTATTTTAAGCCACCGTATTCTATTTTGTATTTTATATTGTAGGATGGTTGTGTTGCTGTGTCCGTAGGTAAAATTCCTGAGAAGTTTGCAGAATTGAGATTGTACTAGTGTACGTATGCAAATAAATAATCCGTTTAATGGATGAATGAACTTTAAACAATAATTAATACAATAATTAGGCCAATCTGTCTTAAATAAATAAACATTAAGGTAATCAATCAGTAAAACTATCAACAAATAAAAGTTTGTATTCTTGTAACTTTCCCAAAATAAGTAAAGAAGTAATTTTTATGAAAGAACAAACAAGAATATAGTTTCAATTCAATTTAAACCAAAATAAAAAGTATTCTCAAAAACCATTTTATAACATAAGACAGAAAAACACAAAAGGAAAATCAAAATTGGGCAGGCGAGAAGTAATAATGAAGGACTTATAATTGATTAATAAAAAGCAACATTTTACGGAGCCATGCTACATTATTGCTGAATGTAGAGTGCCGCTTGCCTTAATCATATCTAGAGCAGTTAGAGTCTTCACCACGTACATATATTACGTTGACCATTACGGTAATTTTCTTTAATACATATGCTTCCCTCCTATTTATGGACGTTGACTTTCCCTGTATGTTTAAGTATTATAAAAATATAAAATAATTAGGAAACGATCCTTGCTAATGTGATTGTTTTATTATATTAGAAAAAGGACAAACATAAATTTACCATGAACAACATTTAGGGATGATCCGAAAGGCGCAACTCTAAAATGTACCATCTCACTGAAATTTAATACAATTTAGTAGCTTTAAATTTAAGGGCGTCGTAATGTTTTCTGCAAAATTTACTTTTCCAGATATCCATTTTATTACAGGGGATTTAGAAATAAATGGCATTGTTGTGACTTTAAGGATAGAATAGCCTCCTTTCTGGAGCATTTCTATTTAGTTACATTTTATTTGTTGAATGGAAAGATTTATAAATTGTATTTAACATGTAGTTTGATATCCCTTCCAAATTTAATATTTCGGCAAATGCATTTTAATTAAAACATAACTTTATTCTTTTATTCATACTATCTTTTATACTCCTTTAATAATACCTATGTATCTTCTGTATGATACGGGATGTGTTGGAGGAAATACGGAGCATTTACTGTTTATTACAAAATAAAAAAGCAGATGAAGTTTACACTTTAGTAAACGAGTCTTCTTTAGCATTTTAGATAAGAAAAAGCTGGTGAGAATTAACAAATTCAAGACGTTTCAAAAAAATATCTGCATTCTAAAATACAGTAAATCGGCGAGACTGAATTGATTGGATTCGTTGCTTACTTTACTAATTTGAATTTCTAGATTTGATCTCAGTCGTCATTAAGTGAGATTTCCTAGTTAGCACGTATTTTTAATTATCTGGATCATTTAGCAATGGTTTGAAGTCAGGGCCAAGATACATGTTTGGGAAATAAGGGATAAAAGTAATATCCCTCGGTGATTAGACAAGGCATGTTTGTGAGGAAGAGAGGAAAAATAATTTCAATTTAAAATGACAAATAAAATCCAAATAAAAGTAGTTCTCAAAAAAACAAATAAATATAAAAAAATACTGGGGCTACATTTATATTTATTTCTTTATACAATTACTTTATTATCTTTAACCTTTTTACAACTTTTCTTTTTTAAATTTATCATCTATTTCATTAGATAAAGTATTGGTTCAATATCTTGTTTTCACCGTTCGTTTTAGTTTTTACAATTGTTTTTGTTATTTTTTTGAGAAATATTTTATAATTTTTATTAATAAATTTATTTATAATTGGGAATTACATTTTTATTTTAATAATTTTCCTCCCTTTCTCATAAACCTACCTTTTATGACTTCTTGGAATATAATTACATAACTGTCCGAATAATTATATAATTATAATTTTTCGGAAAGTAATCTGAGTCTGATCCTTATTCACAAATCAGCTTCGCCCACAATTTGTTATGTGGTATGAGTGAGCTCCAGAAATGCACTGCCCTTGTTTCCTAAGATATATTTCTTGGCGTTGATTTCTAATCATTGTTAATAAACCAAATAAGATAATTATAAATAAGTGGTTACCAGCAACTACGACTTATGCATGATGGAGACTAAAGTTAAAGACTCGCATAAGTAAAGTAAACGTAATTCGTTGCTTCAAGCTTGTGATGCAGCTTGTCCCAGGAACCACTCACAAGGGAAGCCAGGCAAGTGTGTCTCACCGATTTAAATGAAACTTGGTGGGTTTATAGACCAATCTAGTGTAAGACCAACGGCGACT
>JARFOC010100852.1:0-12556 GCA_031763485.1 Osmoderma eremita | reverse complement strand
ATATGTCCCGAATTTTATTAAATTAAATTAATTTGTGCGGTGTGGATTTTCCCGATACTGTGTATTAGTGATACCAGTCCACAGTCCTTGCAATTCTCTCACGAATAATAATAATAGTTTATTTGGCCAGCAGCATTAAAGCCATTTACAGGACAGGTATATTAATAACTAAAATTTGTATTTATTTGTATTTATAATTAACTTGAAAGTGTTCTGTAAGTAAATGTGTACAAACAAAAACCTAAACTAAAATAAACAAATCTAATTTTCCTACAGTTCTTTAAGTAAGTTATTAAAGATTTTTACCATATGATACTACTAAATGTACTAACAAAACGCCCCTGTGCATATTATTATATAATTATTAGATGGTACATTAAAGTTAGGGTTTATACAAAAACCTACTTTTTGAAAAAACTAGTTTTAGCCGGTTTTCGAATTTTTTGTCAAAAGAAAATAGAATAGAAAAAAATATGTTATTTAATTTGTATAAAATAAAAAACGAAATCAATATGAAAGTCAAAATATAAAAAAAATGTAAGGATTACACCTTACTTACACAAAATAACAAAAACCCAAACAAAAATTTCAAATTTCAAATAATATTTATATTTACTTCACTAATTTTAATTTCTCCTAGGAAAATAGGGTTTTAAAAAACATAAAATATTCACTGAACGGTGGCGAAGTCTTGTTCTTATTTTGAACACAATATTGCCTGAAATTGAAAATACTCGTTCACTAGCTACTGAGTTTGGCTTTATAGTTTTCGGGACAGCAAATAACAACTCTAAGTTTTTTGTTCTTTTATTCGTTGCCTCAAATAATGCAAATTCAGCTTTCAGTGTCTTTGGATTTGTAAGTTTTTCTTCAGGGTCTTCAAGAAACTTATGAATTGACTTTTCCATGCCTTCCTTTAAAAAAGCATTACTCTGGTGAGTGGTCTCTTCGATTTGCTCTTCATCAGAATCGAATTCCACATAAGAATTTGGAAATAATCTAGACAATATCTCTCCAGATAACTTAATAATTTCGCTAGATTTCTTTGCTGAACTGGAAATGTTTTGTGGATTTTGCAAATACAGCAAAAGAGTTGCTAATTCTACTTGCCTTTTTTATTGAATTCGTTCTTCTAAAGCATATAATAATTTCAAACTTATTTCAGTGTTTAAATTTTTTAGTTCATTTAACAGAAATTCAAATATACTTTCATTTGTTAACAAATTGGCATCTCGTCGCCCTAAGCTTTCAGCTGCTAGACGAATCGGTCCCAAGACCGATGAAGTTCCAAAAGTTTAAGATATTGAGCTTCATTCCACATGTAAGAAGAACCAATATCATTCAATGCTAAAACAACGCATTCTTTTACTGCCAGAAATCTTCCAATCATGTCCTCTATACTGTTTCACCTTGTTTTGCAGTCAAGAATTAAATTTGATTCCTTTCCTTTTTCTTGTTTGATATAATTTTAAAGAATGGTGTTTCTTACTGGAGATTTTCTAAACAACTTACAAATTTTTCTAATTTGCGAAACTGATTGTTTGTAATTTTCAGATAAAATGGGAATAGGATGTTATGGGTTACAAACATAATAAAGAGAATCTTCATAATCGTTATATTCGTATTCGTCTTCATCTTCAGCCATTTCTCTATATTTACATAACACATCAGTAACTGCTAAGTGGATGGCGTGTGAATAGCATATTTGATGAATTATAGATGATAATTTGCCAATTTTTTTCATAACAGCAGCACCATCATTTGTTGCTGCAACTATGTCAGTTTCTAGATTCAAGTTGAAATGTTGTAGCCTTTCAGATACCAATTCTAATGTTCTCTGAGCATCACGGGAACCAGCTATTGGCACTAATCCTAAATTGAAATATTATGCCAGGTGATATACATTAATGTTTAAATATTATGATTTACTATGATTTCTTTTGCTAGTTTACTCGTGTTAAGGACTGTTTTGTACGCGTCGAAAAGTACATATAGCAACGGACGTCGATCCGAGACCCGTCTGTACCTTGGACATGTGACGGGCTACAACCGCTTGCCGAGCCGCGCGCCCGCCTGCTGCCTACCCGCTACCGCGTCAGTGCACTCACCGCGGAACCAAAACCGAGCACATATATAAGTGGCTGGGTACGAAGACAAGTTGGAAAGGTATCCGGTGGCCGTGTTTTCGCTTATACGCAATAGACGGTTGCGCCCAGCTAACTTCGGATATCAGGTCCAACAGCCCCACAGCGCGTGTACGGTGTTATACGAACGTATACATCAAATGTGCACAAGACAATAATGTCCCACTGAAAGACTTTAAGTTGGGATTATATGCGAAATATACACATTTATTTTTATGTATTTATATATATATACATTTGTCTGTATGACTATTTAGTTTGAAAATAAACTATTTTAAAATAACCAAATGCCTCTTTTGTGTCACCGGCAAACTGTTCTGCAAACTAGTAGAACCCTAACAACTCGTCTAAAGTTATAGAGAATTTTTTCCTATTCTTTTTTATTGAATCTAATTCAATTAATTGATTAACTATTATATATTATTAATTAATTATTTTATGAACTGCTTTCAAATGATTATGTAGATTGCTCGTAGAGGATCCTTTGCAGCGCAACATTTTATTACAATGATTGCAGATTGCCGTGTCTATCCCTAACTTTTTGAAACTATCCCAAACTTTCGACTTATTCATTTTTAACTAAAAATGAGATTAAAGTTATTGAATAAATATTTTTAAGTTTATTTTACAATATTATTCCGAAGCTTGATAAAGACGTAATTTATGTCGAAACGTTGCGAAAGAAAATATGGATTATTTCAACACCTGTGTTTTATTTAAAATCCCATTAGACAGAAGCCAGAAATTTTTATTTTACATTAATTTTTGAGAGAAGAAATTTATATAATAAAATTAAAGTTTTAAAGTGTAAAATAGAAAATACAAACATAGAAATTAGAAACACACTTAATACTTACGTTATTTTTACGAACTATAACAACTTTATATTTTTGTTTCCAGTTTTCACTTTTCAAGATAGAGCGAACCTGTCGTGACTCGTGACGGGTTGCACATATGTACACATATGTCTACTAACATAAAATAAGTCGGCTAGGCACGTCTTTTCCACGTGCGCAGTGCACAATGTACAAGCACTGGCCAACGCACCTCGCAACGTTGAGAAAAATGTCTACATAATAATTTGAATTCATTTAAACCGGTTTTCTTAATTTAAAAACCGGTTTTGTAAAACCGGGTTTGAAAAATACATCTAGGATATATCTATCTTAGATGTACAGTCGTGGTCCACCCACAATACCATAAATTGTAAAATGTGCAAAATGTCTAAACAAAATATTTGTCTATATTTTGCTTTTTCTTACATTCTTTTCTAGTATATATGGTAGTGATCGTTTAGCAATAACAGGCAACGTGATACGTTTTTTTAAATTATTATCAATTGGATATACGATAGAATACGATCTTAAACAATACTAGAAATATATTTAAAAAAAAAACTTTTGAAAATGTTCCAGAGAAAGATTTGTACCACTGGAACGAAAGCTGACCAAGAATTCGAGTTGGCCATCGAAGCTATAAATCGGTATCTTTCGTTAGCTCTCTGATTTGGGGACCATCAAAAATACCTGCTTTGATCTTTTCTATACTCACAATTAGATGAAGAAATTTACGGCAGATATAAAAAAAACACATTACATTTTTATCAGCTGATTTAGCAAACTGTTTTCTAAACTCTAATTTAATGCGTAATGGCGGCAGAATAACTTTGTCACGGACTGCTAACAAATTGTTGATTAAGTTTTGCGTACCAGGCGCCATATTTTCCCTTAAGGGGCAAAAGCCATGTAAATTAGAGGATCTTAGTGTACTCACATTGTTGACCGAGAGGGAAATTCACCACCTTTACATCAACACATATTACCCACTCGTGTTCGTGATCGTTCAAAACTAATGAGATGTAATATTTTGCTTATATCCGGCTTCAGCCCTCTTTCTCCCAGCAGTTCATGAAAGGTGATGCTGTACCCTAAGCGTGTTTATCTTGTTTTTGTTAATATTATATGCATTAGTACCCCACTCTCCCCTAACCATTTAAACAGAAACATGATACATAACGTAGTTAAGTTAAAAATTACAAAAATTCGAGGCGTCCATTATAGTAATGGGAAAAGTAAACGTTTGTTATTGACCTCCGACAATTAAATTCAATCGACTAACACAATATGCACAACTTTTTCTTTGATGCTTGTGACCCTTTATTTCTTTTACATTTTGATGACATGTTATATTTATTTAGATAAATCTGCACTTGTGTAATTATATCTAATTTCAAAGACTTTTAAAACCATTTCTCTATTTGGCCTATTTACACGGAAGTACTTGACTGTAAGCCGCGTCCAACATCATTATAGGAAGCTTTGTGGGTCTAATAAACATGACAAAACTTTTAAAAATTACTTGATCTGTGGTTAATTTTTTATGGAATCTTGTTTCGTATGTACACCATCGTTATCTTTCTTTATGTCCAGTACTGCTATTCCCAGGCGTGCAGCGGCAATTTAACATTTATAGCTGCGTCGAATTGCCCACCGAAGGCATAGCTACTTGAAATTATTAACTTTTTAGGTGATATTTTTAATTAAAGTATTAAATATTTATGTTATTTTGGGATAACGCACCTAAACGCAAGTCCATTCCTCACTGCCGGTAAAATTGACGTAGTTAATATTACAGCAAGGAATGTTTATTTGAACGAGTAATTATTGTGCTGAATTCTTTACTTCCGCAACAGTAAATAACACTAGGAGTAAAGGAAAGGAAGTTGTATTATGTTGCAACCGCAAATACAAACAGAATCGTAAATGTATGTATAGTTATAGTGAAAATATTGTTCAAAGCGTAAAATATTGTGTAACAATTTAAACCTGCAGAAGTATGCATCTGAAATACGTATGCACATATATAAGATCAAAGATGTAGTTCAGATTTATGACAAAGTGTGTTTTAAACGCTTGATGTTTTTACAAACTAGAGCATCTCTCAAAAGGTTCTTTACCTCATAGAATGTATTTGAGTTCTAACGTTAGTATCGTTTGATAAACCTAAAACAAATCAACGAACATATAGTGTGTATAAAGTAATATTTACTTCAAACAAAGAAAAAAACTATCTATGTTTAACATTATGAAATGGTACAGAGCATTTTGTTTCAGTATACCATTATAACTCAGTAATGCTGTCTCTCGATATACAAAGAAGGTATCCCACACATTAAGAAGTTGTTTCACAACCGCACACAGGATTCTCTTGTTTATTGGTAGTACTTACGGTAAGATAGGCTTTAAAATAAATAAACTAGAAGCAATTATCTTAGCTGTAATCCACACGAAATATGCTGAATTTATCAGAAACACCGGTCTTCGAAAACCTTTTCATGAAGATACTAAGTTTATAGGATGAGGGTAAATGAAATTAAAACCTGGGATTTAGGTGAGTATAACTATCAGTTTCTATTAAATAAAGTTCTTATCCAGGGAAGTGTTGAATTTAAGTCAATAAACTGTATAACTACACTCAATAGCTTAATATAAGTCAGGGCTGTCCAATGTGAGGCGACTTCACTTTTTGCGGCACGAATACGAATTATGCACACACATAAATATACGTGTGACGCCACTTGCGACGGACAGAAGTTAGTGGAAATCGGACTGATCTTGCTCGATCACCCTCGAATATTCCAGAAGCCACGCGCACGCATATAAGAAGATTGCGTCAAGCGGGACGGGCAGAGTTAGTTCATAATTGTTCTAGTTTGCGTTACATACCAATTCTAAAGCCTTTTTAAGTGAAATACTCGGTAAAATATGTCTTCGCAGAAAAGAAAAATAACGAACGAACATCGAGTTTATAAGGACCGTTGGAAATCAGACTACTTAATCACAAACAACAATAATAAACTTCAGTGCATTGTTTGTATGCAAGTACTATCGGTTTCCAAATATGAATATGAAATGACATTACACTACGTTACACGAGAAAACGTTTCAGCAATATACAGGGGAGTAAAGAAAGGCTATCATTACGGATTATAGAAAAAAACTAAAACAACAAACAACATTTTGTTTTTAAATCTGACACTGATAAGTACAGTATTGCCGCTTCTTACGAAGTAGCGCTGGAAATTGTCAAAGCGAAGAAACCTTTTAGTGATGGAGTACTTATTAAAAATTGTGCAACCAAAATGGCAAAACAATTTAATGAAACAAAAATTGCCGAAAAATTCGAAACAGTTTCAGCGTCGCATCAAACAATTGCAAGACGGGTGGACCATATTAATCAATATGTATCCAAAAAACTGCATGACACGGTTGAAAAATGTAAATATTTTTCGCTATACCTGGATGAAAGCACTGATCTGTCCGACATTAGCCGGCTTGTAATTTTTATCCGAACTATTCAAAACGACTTCAGTGTAGCATAGGAGATGATTGATCTTATTCTTCTCCATGGTACAACGGTACGGATATTTTTGAAGCCGTAAATAAGGTGTCAGACTACAGGGAATTCTATAAATGTTCCTGTATTGTCACTAATGGAGCCAGAGCTATGATAGGAACTGAAATTGGATTTGTAGGACTCTTGAAACAAAACAACATCCACTGTCTTGTGATACACTGTATTGTTCATCAAGAGGCCCTATGTGGAATACCCTTACGTCAAATGAATCTCATGAAAGGGGTTGTTAAAATAATCAATATTATTAGAGGGGGCAATCGTGCTTTGACTCGCAGGGAGTTTCGTGATTTTTTAGCCGAAGTAGATGCTACATATGGGGACTTGTTACTTCACACCGATATTCATTAGTTAAGCGCCGGAAACTGTTTGCAACAATTCTTCGCTCTACGCAAAGAGATTCTTATTTTCCTGAAAGTTGAAGTCAAGCGACTTGAGAAAAATCGAGCGAGATTTTAGTTTTTACTCAACCCCTTACAATTTCAGTTGAGAATGTGAGCAGAGCAGACCTTCAAATGGAATTGTGTGAGTTGCAATCAGATCCTTTTTACCAAGCAAGAACTGAAACTGGATTGGGCTTTTTCAAGTTGCTGTCAGAAGAACGATACCCCAACTTGCGAAACTTAGGGCTTACACTGGGCTCAATGCTGCGAAGCACGTATCTTTGCGAAAGCAGCTTTTCCAACTTGAACTTTATAAAATCAAAATATAGATGTTCCCTCTCTGATAAGTCACTTACTCAGTTGCTTCGTTTATCAACAACAAATATTAAAGTTAATATTGATGCATTAGTTAGTGAAAACCAACATCCTCAAATTTCCCACTGATTTTCTTTGTAATTTGATGTTTTTTGAATAAATCAATAAATTAAGAATTATATAATTAAAATAATAATACAAAGTCGTTTTTTCTTTGTATACCATACCCATTAAAACTCACTGATAAAGTTGCATACGAAGTATTTTATAATGCGGCCCTCCAAACCGTATATTTTTTAAGCGGCCCTTGGGGCACTTGCAGTTGGGCAGTCCTGGTTTAGACAATTGCACTTTCGTTGTATATTCAACACTCAAATCATTGTGAAATAGTAACCATATTTTCACATTTATTAAGGAGTCAATGATTTGAAATAATCGAAACCGCGATTTCGGTTGAAGTCGGTATTTAAGGGTTCCCGAGAAAAGCGATTATTTACGGAAGACTTTTGACATTGTAAGATGGTAACATAACCTTGCTTATATTTGTCTATGTATCTGAAAGTTGATAGGAAAACTTTTATTTATGGAGTAGCTTATTTTCCACGAAGGTTGCCTTGCTATCTAGAAATTCTCATTAAAAACCCCCGATACAGTATTTAACCACGAAAGCGGATTGAACTAAACCGACAATCTGGGAAATTACAGCAATAATTAAATACACTAAGATCTAGGACAAACCTTCACGTGTACATTTGTATTTTCTAAGGGGACCCTTTTATGCTCTATCTAAGAAAGTCATTGTTGACAAAACAGTCAAGCGATTTTAAGTGTGCCTTGCACGTCTAAACAAAATTTTCTGGTATTACTTTACAAACAATGGCATGCCATGACATGGCAAATGCTAAATTGAACTTTCCAGTTGGCTTTGCGCAATTCACAATAATTCCAAATAATTGAAATTCTCAAACCAATGCCGGCGTATTGTTTCTCTTGGAATTAATTTGTAATATTTGCCAACATAGAAACTGCAGTTCGAAGAATTCCGATGTATTGTCTGCATCTGGAGCAGTTTTAATACTTGGAAATTTTCCAACGCGGAAGTGCGCATATTGGCGCCCACGGAAACTGTACGATTTTCCGCGAAGTTTGCTTTGCTATCTAGAAATTCTCATTAAAAACCCCCGATACAATATTTAGCCACGGAGGCGGGTTAAACCGACAATCTGGAAAATGACAGCAATAATTTCCAGCTGGTAATTATTTATCTGGCGCATTAGAGCGGTGCGCGAGTTCGTTTCATTGTTACTGTGTTATGAAGCTGACGGTCGTCTTAGATGTCCCTACGACAGTTATTGCATATATTAAATAAACTGAGTAAGAAAGAATTGGTATATAATATCGGCTTCTTGCTTGTCCTTAATTAAAATATTTTTCATATTTTAAAATAGGATCAAGGTGAAAAACTTTTTAAATGGCAAACGCAGAACTAAGGCACAAGTATCTTCCAGTGAAGAAACTCCTTTTGGTATTTAGCAGCACTAGACTGCTAATGTGTAACTAATATTTTAAAAATCTATAACTAGCATTTCTACAGTGACTAATATTAAGAGTGCAATGGTAAAACAAGAGACAAAATAGGATGAAACATAGAAATATCATTTAAGATGTAAATGTGTCTATCAGGTCGTTAGGCTTAAATCGTGTAAGTCGACGCATTTCATCTTTGTTCCTGAACAACTGTTCTGCAAGTAGGTTAGGATACCCACTTATTCGATCACTGTATTTTGAACTCTAGCGTTTGATTTCGTCTTTGATTGGTGGCACTTGTAGGTCCTTTTCTATTGATGATGATGTGACGTGCAAAGGAGCATAAATTATGGATCGCATGACCTTGTTTTGAAAACGTTTTATGATATTGAGTTTGGAATTGCTGACCGTTCCTCATAGTTGGATACCGTAGGTCCACACCCGCTTGAGGATTGTCTTATAGACGAACAGCTTGTTTTCGAGTGCTACCTCCGAGTTCCTGCTAGCCATCCAGTAGATTTTTCTAAATTTAAGCCCAAATTGCTTCCTTTTCGGTAAATATATGCTTCTGACAAGTTAGTCGTCTATTGAGCGTTATGCCTAGGTATTTTGCATCAGCTGCCTGGTTCAGCTGTGTTCCATTGAGTGTGACTGGTGAACATTCTTTTCTCTTCATTGTAAAAGTTACGTGGACTGACTTGATTTCCTTCGCTTTGATACTCCATTTTTTAAGCCAGGTTTCTATTTTATTTAAGTTGTCTTGGAGATTCTCTGATCCTCTCACGTTGTTTCGGTGTGACGTCAGGACTGCGGTATCATCCGCGACGGTTGCAACGTCTGTGTTCCTGCCGGAAGGAAGATTTGCGGTATGGACGAGATACAAAATGGGTCCCAGTGCGCTTCCCTGTCTTACACCGGCTTTAATGGGGTACAGTGGTGTATATTGATCTTGTTGCTTCACCAAAAAGTGTCTACCTGTCATGTAGGACTTTAAGAGAAGGAAAAGGGAATGTGGTCTCTTTAACTTAAAAAGTAAGCAAGCATGTCAGACTTTATCGAATATATGGCTGATATCCAGGAAGAACGCTGATAGGATTTTAGGAAATGCCAAAGATAAAATTGAAGTAGATCAGAGATCAGGAACTGAACTGAGATCGATTATAAAGAATGTAATGTAAAATATAATGGGTAACCAAGGCGATTAATCACGTTTAAGGAGCACGTTGCCCATTTTGGATATGGCAGACCTGAAAGTCTAGTGTTGCCCATCATATTTCACAAACAGGTTACGGCATGTCAACATAAAATCTTAGGTTAGTGAAAGAAGTCCTTAATCTTAGAGAAATGGATAGTTATTGAGAGTATCTGTACTCACAAGATTAAGGACAAAGTTATGAATTTTTACAGAGAACCCATCCCATATTCGAGCTTATACGTACACCTAGGAAAAATTAAGAGATTGTTCCGGTTTACAGAGCGTGACGAAGTACGCTTAGTGAACCGGAACGATTAAGTAGTGTACCGACTGCCCGCGATCGTGCTGCACAGAGGGAGCCCAATGTATCGGACAAGAAAGAAAAATGTATTTCTCCGATGTACATATGTATTAAATAAAGATGAAGCAAACCATACATCTCCACAGCAGAGCAATGCGTATTCTGTTCTGATAAACTGAAACATCTAGCCATTTTTTTTTACTTTTTACTGAGCTTATCCACAGCTTGCAAGAATTGTTTTCTTATATTTCTTTATTTTCATAATCTTGTGCCGTGGGGGTATGGATTTATATTTTCTCTATTGCCTGATTCACTTCTTTCGCATCCTCCGATTCCTCACAGAGCTCCTCTTTTCGTTCAAAAGTTTACATCTCCTCCTTCTTAGCTTTTTTTTTGATCCATTCATGTTTCGTGTTCTTCCATGCTATTCCGCGTCACATTCTTTTTATAAGTGTATTCCCTTTTGATTTTTGACCAATCGGGATGTTTTCCTTGTATGTATTTTGTAACAGATTCTTGACCAGTTTCTTTCCTTATGTCTTCATTGTTTGTCTGTTTCATTTAGTTTTCTTGCGATTGCCTAAACAAATTACATTTCTGTGGCGTTGACTCAAAATAGTGAGTGTTTCTCGATGAATCAATATCAAAGATACAGTGTTTTCTTATATAAAAAATGGAAATCGTAAAAACTTCAGTTCGCAGAAATATAAACGTCCGGGTAATTTTACCCATTTCTTCCCTAATTAATTCTAGGAAATATTTTCGTTGGAGTAGTTTTAAGGGTACTATAAAGTACAAGAAAGAGTAGAAGTAGGTACGCGGGTAGAGATCAAAATTTGAAAGAGCGAAAGAATTAGCCGCGTTACCGTTTTCCCCTTCGAGTGCTTGTTTATAGCCGAGAATGTTTTGTCGACACAGCCGAAGCTTTTCATTTGAATTTAGTAGGTACAACATTCATACAGACGCATTGCATTCACACATACATAGATGAAACGGAACAGGCGACCGAGGTACACAAATACACACACACACACATTAGAGCGGAAAAGTGAGGCCGGCCTGCTGTAACTGTTGGCAAAATAGCAAAGTTCACGGGGTCGCGGGTGCATCAGGATATATCTGCAATCTGATTATCGACTCTCCGCGTCCGGTCCGCAATGCTACCGACAACCGTGCTTCTTTTTGTAGGTTATGTTACGATGCACCGACCAATTAAAACCCGCGTTTATCGCCGGTAATGCGAGGTCCGTATTCGATATTGCAGCGGTAATCGTTAAACGCCATGGCGGAATTGCGGTCAAAATTGCTGAATTTTGACGACGTAAACGGACGCGAACAAATCGGTAATAATTTACGTTTTAAGGATAGACCGATATTTCAATGTGAAAAAACTAGTCGAATCAAGACAACCACTGGCTTAGCAACAATAAAAAATATATCTATATTTCCAGGAACTTATAAATAAATCTGAAATAAAAAAAAATACATTAAACCAACGTTTATATGTATAGCGTACCCTGTAGGCGTTTATGAGCAGCCGAAGTTCGTATTCCCGACGTGGCATGATTGATTTACGCAATTTATAGGACACTTTAGCGACACTTATTCTTTATCAGAAGTTTGGAGCGGTATAATCGGAAACGTTACTTTATTCCGTGGTTTATCGAATAGAAAATGGTGGGCGATCGCCTTTTGCTATAGCACAACCTAAAATATCTCATTCCTCATTTTCTGGTTCTTTATCTTTTCACAAATTATTAACTATATGACATATTGTCTCACAATGAACGATATTTTCAAATACAGTTTCAACGATGCACAAAAATGCAAATTTTGAATCGGTTGAAAGCGAAAGACTTCAGCCTATGTTTTCGGTTATCTTTCAACAGTTTTTATCTACTCAAATTTGGTTGATGTTAAGGTATTTCTGAGTCTTTAAATGTGAATATTGTAAAGGATTTTACACCTTTTCTGATAATTTTGAACAACTTTCCTCCAGCTTCTTTTTAAGGTCTATAAGTAACCTAGAACTACTGCAAACAATAAAGGAGATTAAGAGTAAATCAGCGTCCAGCACTGATTGTCTTTCCATTACTATTTTGTGGAGCCTTCCGGTTGATGCCATCGATTCCCTAGTTGCTCTAATAAACGACTCATTTTTGAAATATTTCTCCTCAATCTCTTAAAACAGCTATTATCACCCCTCTTCATAAAGGCGGTGATAAGGATGATCTTAATAATTATCGCCCAATTGCCCTACTCCCAGTTTTATCAAAAA
>JARFOC010100841.1:0-12558 GCA_031763485.1 Osmoderma eremita | reverse complement strand
ATGCGTGTTTCCAAATATTTCCGTGATTTAACTGTTTTGAAATCTTTGTTTTTTGCGTTCGTTGTGAGCGGTTTAGATTTTGCGGCTCTGCATTATATTTGCCATCGTCTTTCGATTGAGCGCATTCAACGTAAGTTTCTGAAATTCATTTAAAGTTGATGGAACTTATCCTCCTCGGGGTAAGACCTACTTCTGAAATACACCTTGAATTCACTAACTTCTCGGCGCCAAGGACATGAAGCTAGATTTTCGTGGAGGCTGCTGCATGGACTGATTGACTGCCCACTACTTCTGTCCACACTGCAATTAAATGTGCCTCGTCAGTCATCGAGATTTGCAGCGTCTTTTTTCATCCCTGTCTCCAGAACCAACGTTTTATTTAATACTCCTGTTTCGCGTATCAGTCGGTGTGTTAATATACATTTTGAGGACGTTTTTATTGAAGTGTATTAAGAGTGAATGCATTTTATTTTATTATTCCTCTTTGTAAAATTTTCTATAGTTCTTATATATATGTTTATATTATGCCGTGTTCATGTATACATTTCTTTAATTTTTGTTCATTGATTTACCCTGTAAAAGGATCTTCTGTTGGGTAATTGTAAATAAATAAATATGCGATAGAAAGTAAGCTATATAAATACACTCGGAACATTGGTAAGAATAATATTTTATGCCGTAATAATAGATATGCATAGAGACACAAACATCATGAGTACGCAGCCTAATAAAGCGCTTTGCCGTTGTGTACTTACCTACTGAAACTGTTTCTTTAGAGTACGACAAAGTCCTTTCTGTTGATGTCTTTGCATCGTTAAATAGCATTCCTAAACCTTTGTCCAAAGACTGTCTAGGTTTGTATTCGAAGATTTCCGTTTCAGATGGAGTATTTCCTGATGTAATCACTACAAATGTACGGCAAGAAAACAACGCACCGTACATAAAACAACTGATGTTAAACATTGATTTATTGCATGGCCCGCAGGAAAAGCGTTGTCCTACACGCAAAGCGATTCCATTTTTTTGCAATTTTCTCGTTTTCCATTTCATTCGGTTTTAATATAAATAATGGAATGCAAACCGTAACTAAATGTTCGAGTATAATGGTACCATCACCCTTTTATTATGGTAGGGTCTAAAAAGATTTTTTAAAGTTAATTTACGGTATCCCTATATATATGAATATATCACTTCCTACGGCGCAATGTTGTATAATATATACAAATAATTTGAATAGGGTGAAATTGATTACATCATTTACTATCTTGTGTCTTGTTTATTATTGGTTATCCATAGTGTTTGTTTGTGTATTTTGAACGTATATTTTACTATCCACTATCTTTTTGTTTATATTTATTTTTTATTATTTTTTATTTACATTTACATTTATTTGTAATAAAAACCATTACAGATATTGCGATAAGATAGTAAGTATAAATATAGATAAAATGAACTAAAAGAAAATAGACAAATAACTACATCAAACACACTATTGGGGTGACATAAAGCCGCCTTCAAACAACTCCTCTAACTGGTAGCACTCCTGGTTTATCAATATTGCTTTACCACGTTTTTTAAAGTTTGCTTTTCGCAGAGATTTGATACAATCCGGTAAATGATTATAAAGTATTGCGCCCCAAGAGTTTATAGATCTTTGTGTAGACGTCAATCTGTAGTATGGCATATAGAGCGGCGGAGAGTTTGCTGGATAAACTGCGTATGTGTTGATACCACCTCTTATTGCTGTCGATGGTAATACCCGCTGTGGATGGTGTACCATTCCTTGTCGTAAGTACCATTTTCTGCATTTTGTTTTGATTAACCTCTAATCTATTTGCAGCAAACCAGTTTTTTGGAGAGATTATTTATGCTTCTTCTCTCAGACGAGTAAATTTTTTAAGCAGATGTAATATGACGTCTTTTTATAAAGGCTGATTTTGTGGCACGAAATACTTAAATCATTGGAGCTTCTTGTTGACATGTTGGAGCAAATTACATGATTTTTTTAAATCTATGTAAATACGCTTTTCCGTAAACAACAAAAAAGATTTTCTTCATCATATGCTTCCGAAAAATAATCTAGCATAAACAAAATTATTGGTTAATAATTGTACAACTCTGGGACCTCAAAGTTATCAATTTGTTAAACTACCATTTCATAAATCGACTAGAAATCTATCCAAAATTTTCAAATATCATAATTTACGCATCTCGTACAAAATAAATAATTCTTGAAATAACCTTTTGGGAAATACCAAA
Organism: Osmoderma eremita; assembly: GCA_031763485.1. Taxonomy (NCBI): domain Eukaryota; kingdom Metazoa; phylum Arthropoda; class Insecta; order Coleoptera; family Scarabaeidae; genus Osmoderma; species Osmoderma eremita. The sequence goes on along the minus strand of JARFOC010100841.1, from coordinate 10,299 downwards.
GATAAAATTGAGTTACATCAGAAATCGGGCATTTATGAAGTAGATTGTAAAGAGTGTAATGTGAAATATATTGGGCAACCAAGGCTACCAATTTTAACATGTTTTAAAGAGCACATTGCTAATTTTAGAATGGCGGGTATGAAAAGCTTAGTGTTTCTCAGCATATCGCACGAACAAGTCTGGATGTCAGCAGACTACCTTAGGTCAGTGAAACAAGTCGTTAATCTTAGAGAATTGGATAATTATGGGAGTATCTATATTCATAAGATTAAGAACTTGTCTCTGTTCATTTATAAATTCTGACAAAGGACCCATCCAGCATTCTAGCTTATACGAGCTCTGAGGATAAATTATGTAATTGTTCTGGTTGACTGAGCGCGACGAAGTATGCTCAATGAATCGGATCGATTGAGCAGTATGTATAGATATAGATTGTAAACCGGTGAAGATGAAGGTAAAGGCAATATCTTCCAAGGTACTAACTACGTCTAACAAATTTTCCCTTGTAGGTTATACTGAGGATAATTGTACCTATAGTCTTTCACTCATTAAAGATTTAGGAGTTTTTCGTTTGTTTTAGGTTCTATTATTCCAAGCCTCCGTATCCTACTATTTTATACCAGAATTGAGAAAAACATGCGAACCATAAAACTTGCAATAACGTCAGCATATTGTTACGTGCACTATACACTTAATGGCTTTGCAAAGAATGTAACTTTATCGTGTGTATGGACATATACATATATATGTACATACATTAACGTGCAACTTGGAATTTTCATACATTACAGGCAAGCGCTCGCACTTGCTATTGTGCTACCACGAGTCGACTTCATATGAAGTGGCGTAGAAAGTTGCTTGTGCCGGTAGAAAACTTTCATCAAAATCAGATTCTGTATTGTGTCGACATACGTGTTACATTTCTACATCAATATATTACCTTTGTATTGATTAACCTAATTTTGTTTGCCCGTAAAAATTTGTCACTGAATACAATAAATCTAATATACTGCCCGTTTCGCATTACAATTGACTTATATTAGTTCTCTTGTACAAAATGTTATGTAGATTATTCCTGCAAATCCATCAAATTTTTATGGCGTTGTATGTAAGAATCTTCGGATCATATATGTCATTGGTATATGGTATTTAAGCAAGTTATAAAGTCTCTAAAGATAGTTACAAATACAGAAAAAAATATTAAGTTCTGCTCAGAATATGTACGATCAAAGCAGTTCTTTCGGAAAAATATGTATATTTCATACTAGCTGTTCAAAATCAAATAGAAGAAACCTGTTGCATAGTGTGGTGTGTGAAATTTACAGGTAGCTTCCAGCTCTACCAACTACAAACGTGAAAAGTTCTCATGTAGCAGTTCTTTACTTATATTCACTATAGATTGTCTCAACGTCCGTATGCAGTATGGGATATAATAGCAACTTTTATCTCTTACTATCTTTAGTTACTGTCATTAGCGCTATCATCACTTCCGATTGCTGTGTTGCAACTTATTTACATATGTCGGCGTCGGCAAAGTACCTATCTACCTGTCTATTAGCGTCAACTGCTGTCAATCGTTATCGTCGTAGTTTTAAAATATTTTTAGTTAAATTCCACGTTAATTTGTTTATATATAGTTGTACAAATTATTTTAATAAAGCTATGAATGTGAGTGGTGCCATTCAAGAAGCAAGTAAAGCTTTGGGTTGCTCAGAGTGTACAATATATGGAACCGGAAGTAATAATGTACAGCTGATTCGACTATTTGGCAACCGTGTATCGAATTCTCATGAGCTATATACTGCATCGGAGGTTGAAACGATCTATAGATGCAACAAGGCAACTACTGAAACAACAACTTAACTGGCCGCAATTTATATTTTAATGAAACACCCAAATATAAAATTAAGTTTTAAAGGGTAAAAATTACATAAAAAACATAATACTTAAATACCTTACTTACCCAGAGTACGTGTGTTTTATCTATATGTTTGATTTAACAATATAGTTCTTTCGTGTAAAGTACATTCCCAATTTGAATAAAGTATACTTGGGCAAATAAAGAAGCAATTTAATTAAACGTCAGCTTCTTCCACCTTCTGCTGAATCCTGGAAATGCTAGTTATTACCGTTAAAATATCAGTTTATTAGTCACTTCTCTTCCAATTATTTTTACAATAAATTTTGCACGTAGTAATTGGACGTCAGTTGGTTAAAGTGGCGATTACAAACATAATTCCTCCACCGGCTTTAAATTTTCCGTACATAGGATTTAAAACAATACCAGTTTTACTTCACAATTCTATGGTATTACTTTCAGTCTACCATCCGTTAATTACAGTAATTCTTTGCGTTAAAATGCTAGGTGCATCTGTACCTATTTATGTACTAACATAGCATGAACAAGCCTATAAAACTCAAGCACATACTTGCGCGAGCTTACGCTATTCTACGTTTCGCGGAAATGTATTTGGAATTTAATTGGCCGCCTTGATGAATAACCGTTAAATTAGGCAAAAATATAGAGAATGCACACAAGCGGCTTGTTACTGCATTTCATGTTTTTTGTTGTTGTTGTTGCGTACACGGAACGGTGTTCCATGTTTCCCCGTGAAAACTGGAATTTAATTCTTTACATGTTTTGCGGTAACAATGTTCGTCGTATTCGCGAGAACAGAACAGGTAGAAAATCCGTTCCAGTTTGGGCTTAAATAATCCAAAGCACTTGCTACAAATGAAAATGAAGAGATAGAAATGATTTAAATTGTAGGAATAATGGGAAGAAGAACAATAAATATTTACATGGGTATCTCTATTCTTGCAGATAAAGCACACAAACCTGTATTTGATTGAACGATGGTAATTTCAGAAGCGAATGTTATACGAACTTATTAAGAAGGAACGCACTACTCTACGGAAAGCATTTGCTAAAGTAACTCATTGTTTTTTGGTAGAAATAGGTAATAGATTCCCAAAATATCTTTTACATAAATTATCGACTACTTTTTCTTTCCCCTAAGCTATGCTTGTTGATAGTGATATGTAACTACAAACGTTCTAACACATTGAAGTTATTCTACCTTAAGATTTTAACAGTGCGAATTTCATGGAATATGGGAATTGCTATGACTTCCAACAACTTATTAAAGGTCTCTATATATCAACATCTAAAATTAAAAGAAAGCCTACATTGTGCATTACATATTGCAACGGTACTATTACAATAAATTTAGATATGACGTTGTCATTTAATCATATACATATCAACCTATACATATCAACCTCAGCAGCGTTGACATTCGACATTCTTAGTGGTTAATATTACGCTTTGTGCTTTTTTTCTGTAATAACATTTAATATGTTTGTAGTGAGCCATTCGCAGGTTTGTCATCAGCGTACAAGAGCAGCTCTACGTCTTGGTTACTAACAGGTAGGTCATTAATGTAGAGTATGAACAACAGCCGATCCAGTATAAATTGCTTCGCCATCCCATACTTCTTGAACCTCGGATGTTGATTTATTTGCATAACACTACATCATAGCTTATATTACGATATAAACTTTTTGTTCAAGGTCCTACATTCAAATAATATTGGAGAAGTATCATATTGACATCAAGAATATGGATGCAAGTATCAAATGGAGGCAGATGAAAGTTTTATTAATTAAGATGAATACCTTTTATTTCCCGGTTTCTTTATTGTAACAAGCACATTTCTATACTTACAATAAGGCAAAGGGGAATCTCTTTGAAGGAACCTGATGCCATTACCGAGAGATCTCTCGAGTTTCAATTATGACGATTACTTCGGACCCTCCTTTCCTATCCCATACGTATGCTCATTGCTTACAAACGCGGCGCAATTCCTATCCAGTTCTAACGCGAACCGTTCAGGATTCTAGCCATAGCAAAATGACCGTTTATTACGAGTCGGTAAATAAGTTGATTGAATCGGTCCAGTGTCTAGCTTTCATTGTCTATAAAGTAATTTAATTAGGTCCAATTTACGCCGGAACACATGTAGTACTGACACTCCACGCGCAGAGTACTGGACTACAAATTTTGAATTGTCAACGAAGCTATACATCAATAATTCAACCATAATGTTGCCGACGGCTAGCTCTTCTCCGCAAATGCGTTAATTTAATATACACACATAAATTGCAATTTGAAATGTTTCCGGTTGGGTAGATTCGGTGGACTTGTTAAGTAATTTGGCTCTATTTGAATGTTTCCCCATGTGAAAAGCATAATTATAGTAAATAATATCGCGTAGGTTACAACTAAAGGAACCAAACATTATTATAAAAAAGAACATGCATTGTCTAATACTCATTTTAAAAAGCAGAAACTTAATTTATCGTCATATATGTAAAAAAACAAGGTTTCGAACTTGAAATAAACTTTTCCTATGCGATATTGAAAAGTATTACTGCAGTAAAAAATATTGATATTGTAGGATAGAACACATAATGCCATAAAACCTGAAAAATGCATTCCAAGAATTAGAAAGGATATGGAAGACAAAGGTAGTCGAAAATTAACAATATAATGTAGGGTTCTTGTGTGCTTGTCCCTCAAACCAACGATAAGTCTTCGGGGGCTAATACGCTAGACTCATGACTAACTAGAATATCGAAGTAAGTAAATAGTTTTCGAGTCATTAGTAATTTAAATCAGTGTTCTGAGTGCCGCGACTACAAATATCCATATTTTAAGATTCCAATTTTTATTACGCAATCCTCCATGGCATGAGTAAACAGTCGAACAAAAACAGTTGTGAAATTTTATTGAAAATAAATTATACTGAAAGATATTTATTTAAAACTAAACTAAATATAAATACATATTAGAGAAATTGTAGAAACTGCTTACCCCCACTTCGAATGCAAGCATGGCAACTTCTTAAAGGGGTTATTTTAATTATTCTTCCTTTATTTCATGTGCAGCTGCATAAATGCCTTGTTTTAATTCAGTTTTATTATTTATGGGTTCTTCATAGACTTTCTCCTTCATGCAACCACAAGAAAGAACATCCAGATGATTTAAATCCGGTGTGTGAGGAGGCACAATGGCACCACGATGTTCGTTACATCTCTGTAGATATGCTTGGTCCAAATAATTACACACTCCTCCAGCACAATGAGGTGGCAGGTGCCATTTCGAAGCTACATTACCCTGCGTGCATCTAAAGGCACATCTTTCAAACAGAGCTGGTAGTTCATTTTCTATAAAATGATGTTATTTTCTGTTTAGGTTTTCTAGTAAATCCACGGGGACAATTATTTGGCCGTTAAAGATACCGGTCCACAGATTTATTATAAATCGATGCTGAGGTATTTCTTCTCGCATCAAATGTGAATTTTCAACTGCATAAGAATGAGAATTGTGCATATTTATGTAGGCATATGTTTCAGATTTAAAAAAAGTTAAGATAGTAATTCATAATTCGACTTTACATTATACTTTATTAAAGCAAAATGTTAAGTGATTTGATAAAATAAGCAAGAACAATCACACTGAACAACTGAGTTTTAGAATTATACATAGATGGTGTGCAAAATAATTACATTACCATGTATGCATAAAGCTAAATTGTGTCGCTAGGGTGTACAGATAAATTTTAGCACACTTGACATTAGTAAAGTAGTACATAGTTAATTGTTTCCATACCTTTCTGTAACTTATTAGCTATTAAGTCTACAGCAGTAAGCAAGGACGAACTAAAAGATGTAGAGAATTATATGTTTGTATAAATATGGAAGTGCATGCAGTAACTATACATTATAAATAATACCAACATAAATAATATTTTAGTAAGAAAGTTATGTATTCAAAATGCTTTGCATCTCTGCAATTATTTAAACTTCATGATAGGGACTAAATATGATAATATTCATAAGTCGTGCCTCTCTCCACCAGCGTGGACCAATTACAGAGGGCCAAGCAAGTGTTTATTTGTTTCCGGTGCATTATTTAGACTTTTGATTAACTTTTATTTAGTTTTATTTAGTGTTTATTTTATCAATTTACGGATAGAACCGCAAATGCTTTGTTTGAAGTTTTGATTAATGTGTTAAATCCTTATAATTAAAAAAAAATTGATTGCTCAGTGTTACGATGGTACTAGTGTCATGGCTGGTGAACTGAATGGACTACAAGCAAAAATGAAATCAGTTGCGCCTAACGCACTTTTTACACACTGTTGTGCCCACAGATTAAACCTCATCTTACAACAGGGTACTCGTACTATCAATCAATGTAGAATATTTTTTGCCACCCTGACTGGCATTTCATCTCTTTTTCATCATTCCGCCAAGGGTACGGCAGTATTGGATCAAATAATCGGCAAAAGGATACCTCAGGTTGCTAAAACTCGTTGGTACACGCGATCGAAAATTTAGTAGCCGAAGAGTGGAATAATTTAATTTTAGTTTTTCAAACTATCGTGGAGGTCCCTGATTCGGGATCGGAATCCATTAATGCAGCAAAAGGTTTTCTCAAACAATTTAATGATTTTGAATTTGCAATTTTGACTTTCATATATCGTCAAATTTTTGCTTGCACCGATCTTTTATTCCAAATTTTGAAAAAGAAATGTTTGAATATTAAATATTGTTCAGAACAAATAAATATTGCATCCTTGCGTATAAAGAGCTTCAGAAGTGAAATAAAATTTTCAGTGATTTTTAACATCTGCAAAAACTCCAACAAGACGAGGGACCATTGCTTGAGGAAGAAATTTTTAACAATTACTAACTTTTATTTTATGAAATTATTGATTGCGTTATTTTACAATTAAATACTCGTTTTGCAAATTTAAGAATATTAGAATTTTTAGCTCTTGTTGATTCTTCAAAGTATTCTGTGTATACTAAAAATTTTCCCAAGAACGCACTCCATTGCTTATTTGAGATACATCCCACCATATTTGATAAAGACAGGTTGATTAAGGAACCTTCAATTTTGTGTTGGGATGAACAGTTTCGTAATATGGATGCAGGTAAAACTTTGAAACTAATTTATGCAGAATATAAAGACATTTTTTCCAGAAAGTTACAAGATTTTCGGTTTAATTTTGACCATTCATGCCACAAGTGTATCAGCTGAAAGAATTTTTTCTTGTTTAAAACGTATAAGGACGTATCTTAGAAATACAATGTCCCAAGGAAGACTTAACGGGTTAGCTGAATTATAGGTAGAAAAAGAATTAATATCTAATTTTAGTAAAAACAGTCAATTTTATGATGACATTAATAGATTTGCTAACTTGAAGGGTAGACGTATAAATTTGACATATAAAAAATAAATTTTAAATTGGGTATGTATTGGCGATGACTTCACAAACAAAAAATTCAACGCGTTCTAAGAGTAGTACCTCAAGGGTGACGTGGAAATCTATTCAACTTTTGTTTGTGATAAAAAAAATTAAGCTGTTGCAATCGCCTCACCTGACAAATTACCCAAGAGCCGCCGCTGGTGTCGGCCCGAACTAATTAATACTTTGTGCGGGAGGAGTAGTCAGAACAGTGTGTTTATTGTCCTACTCCACAATCCTTGCAATCTTTACTAGATAATGAATAAACCATTTTTAGTTTTCAAGCAGTTTCATTTTAGTATAAGCACAAAAAATATATGTATTGTTTAATACTTTATGAAGATACATTACAAAAGTATACAAATAGATTGTTATTAATATTTTGCGACTTTCTATGGCTTCTATAAATTGCAAAATATAAATGGCTACATTTTAGGTAAATTGAAAATAAAAACGTATTAATCGTACATTAGTTTAAAATATTGTTGTTAATATTATTATGATAGGTAATGGTTAGGGTTTGTTTATTAGTTAAAAGTGCATTATGTTTGTCATTCTACTACTTAAGACCGCTCAGTATATTATCTTCAAATAATACACATTAAGCAAAAAGATGCATCGGTTGAAACCCAAATCCTACCTGCATATTATAAAAAGAGCAGAGTCACATACACCTTCGGTGAGATGTACCCCGACAATATTGAATTTAACGGAGTACAGACGTGTTTAATTTACCCTTGGTTTAACAAACGGTTTAAATATTCGCGCTTCCGCGCAATTCGGGTGAAAAGTAGATAGCGGCGCTGTAACACGTTGTAAAAAAAATTATGTGCAGTGTTAAATTCTCAGGAGTTATCTGTGAGTAACTATTGTAAGTACAATACATAGTTATACTATTACTGTACTATTCCAATATGAAAGTGTAGTACTGTAATAAATAATACTATTATCCGTGGAAATATTGCTTAGCGATTGGACTTATAGGTATGTTTTCTTTGGTGGGAATAAAATTGAACAGCTCACAAAGTTTTAGCTCTTGAACGTATAATAAATTCTATATAGTGCGCTAACAACATTTGCGATTCCTTTTCCAAACTTTGTGTGATCATTTATGCGTGTGGCAATGTCTACTTATATCTGTGCCTTTTTTCCTCCGCTCAAAGAAAACGATTTATTGAAACACGCCTCACATACATAACAACTATCCAGATTGAAATTCTTCGGCATCCTGCCGAACTTGCGACGTCTTTCATTTGAATACAAAGTTTGTGTGGAGGAGTCACTATCTTATGCCACTCAAATAAACACGAACAAACGTAAAATTGAATTTATGTGGGAAATGTAAAAAAAAAGTTATATAAAACTGAAGACGGTATCCCGATATTGTCACTTCTATCAAATAATTGTGGAAACGTGTCGCCGAATTATGTTTTTGTTTCTTTTGTTCTCTTTTGCGAACATATACGCACAAAGAAATCAATTTATACTCAGGGAATATTAATGAATAAGTGATGTACCTTATTTACAGAAAAAACAACATTTTAAAAATGGGGTAGAGACAATTGCACATAACGTATGTACTGACCTGCATAAAGTTCGTAGCATACGGGACCTTTTCTTATCGTTAAGATATGGTAGAAACTATTTTTGGCATATGACACCTGATCACTTGCATAGCGGTAAATTTAAAAACTATAGGTTCTATGAAACGTGCAAAAGTGAGGTTAAATGACATGATATCGGAAAAGTCATTTGAAAAACTCTCTTACAATATAATTCTGAGACTATATGCAAATTTTTGAAAACATATTTCATAAACATGAAAAATTTGTTTTTTATGAAATACGTAATATTGAAAATCGTTCAGCTATCATGCCATTTTTTCAGTTATTTCTTTTTTTTTAACAGCCAAAGATAGAGTCAGCTTTCGAATAAGCTAAATCATTTCGTTTCCTATTAAATATGAAGGGAATGTAAGCAGATATGCAAAACTAGTTGAGCAAGAACAATAATTTAAGGCTATATCGAATAGCGTTTATAACAAGATTCTATAATACACAGTATCGGGAAATCCACACCACACAAATTGATTTAATAAAATTCAAATTTCAAGAGCACGTCGGCTCTCATTGTCAATCAATTCCCGGGAATTGGTCCTTGCAATTCTTTCATAAGATTCTATAATAAAGACTGCAAATTTCTCTGACAACATTTTATCATACAATTCAGTAGGGTTATGGTAAAACATGCTATCTGCCTTTTTTTTTCAATATGTACTTTTTGGAATTAAATGGCCGCACATAAAGTATAAAGGATTTAGTTGTCAACACTTTGTAGTATTAATAGTTATGATGCAAGATACAACATGAATAAACCTTGTTATCCATCAAGAAACGAGTGCATTTACACAGGAAAAGGCTTTGGAAACCAGTCGAACTCTTTCATGCTGTCAAAAATGCAGATAGTCCAGCGGAGCTCTGTGGTGAAGTAATATTCCCTGCCGAGTTTCTTACTCTGAATATTTTGTTGCGGATTGGTTAAGCTACTATTGTTAATAACAGGCAGGGGGTGATAGAACTGACCGATATGATAATGATACACTGAGAGAAGTAATTTCTACAGACTAGTGGGGCCCACTAAATTAAAATAATTCTGGTTCTCGTATATAAGCAAGAAAAATTGTTTTCAGAGGAATATTTTAATTTCTTGAAAATTCAGTACTATTTATTTTCATATCCAAAAAATGAAGTATATAAAAAATATGTTTAAAAAATATATAAATATACCTCTGAGATCACACAATCAGATCACACACTATGTGAGTTCGAAACAGCTGTCTGTACGTGAGGACTACCTGAAGCTATACAATCAGACGTGTTCTGTGATCTCAGAGGTATTATTTATATATATTTTTTTAAATATATTTTTTATATACTTCATTTTTTGAACGTACGTGCCATCTATTGGCAGAAATCTTCTT
>JARFOC010100830.1:0-12559 GCA_031763485.1 Osmoderma eremita | reverse complement strand
TCAGACGTGTTGTGTGATCTCAGAGGTATATTTATATATTTTTTAAATATATTTTTTATATACTTCATTTTTTGAACTGTTACACTGGTCAACAAAATTTGAGATTTATTTTGTCCCACGAGGTAAGGTGGGTGAACTTCGTAGTACTTTTTACACTTATTTCATATCTGTTCTCAGAATTTTTCTATGAGGCAGGGTTTCAGAGTGACTAAGCAATGAAATTTTGTGAAAGTATGTATTATAATATGTGTATAAATTATGAAAAAATGATGTACAAAGTAATATATTTACTTGGAAAATGTGCTGGTATATAGCTTTCGGCTGTACTTTGCATCAGAAACATATCCCTTCAGCATCCAGGACTGTAAGGTACTGGTCTCAGTGCAGATGGAATATTAGGATATTTTACAGTATGTTTGAATTTTGAAGTCACACCACTTATATTTGTTAGACAAGAATAGCAACCGGTAATATCTGATGATTCGCTCCAAATCATAGGAATAGCAAAAGGCATATGTCGTTTACCTTTTGCCCACGCTGTAAGAAGTCTGACACACGTAACAGATCAAATATGGGGAGCCAGCTTTTGTCTTCATCACTTACTTTATACTTGAAATATTGCTCATAGCACTTTTTAAGGAGAGTTGTGAAAGACCATTTTTGATATTTAAATGTCAATTGGCCGCAAATATACCAAAAAGAGTTTGGTTGGTTTACACATTTCCTTGGCATTTTTACAGGTGGTCAAATGTTTGCGGTTTCACTAGAATAGCTTGAAAGCAGCACAACGCAACACTCTTTTAAACGTTTACAACATCAGCAAACTCTAGCCGACAACTGAAATAATCAGAGATGCTATCTAGGAATGGAAAATGCCGGTCTTAACATCTCAAGATATGTTCAAACATTAACCATTGCATGCTGCTTGATCAGTTCCGAGCTCTAGCCGACAACTGAAATAACGCCAAGACATTTTCTCTACTACATATCTATGCATGCATTTTTTAGGTGGATAAGCGAATATCCTGGAATATGAAAACTAAGGGTGATGGAGATATTCTGAAAACGAATTTGATTTCAGCATGCAAAAGCATATGCTAATCAGGCATTTTTGTGCTTGGGACAACAATCTTGTCAACCAGTGTTATTAGTTCAGTCATTTGTTAGTACAGTGTTCTATGAATTTATTACTCTATTTAGTTCAATTTAGAGTTCTCACCCCTAAGGCTAGAGGACTAAAACTAAACTAACTAAACATCATTTATTTTGTAAAAGTTGTTGTAAAAGTTGACGTGTATCAGCAATTTGGAAAAGAAAGTCTTCATTTTTCAATATTCAGGATGTTTGTCATCTCGGACAGCCTGTATAGTAGAATAATAAAATCGCAATATTGTCCTCATGCCTCATACGGTATTTTGAACAATTAACTGATAGAGTTCTGATTTTAATATACTTTACCAAAGTTTGTAACGGCTGAAATTTAGGATAAAAAGCTGAGCGATAAATGTTTACATTTGTACCACTAGATACATTCCCCACTTGGGTCAGCTTTAAATTCGGAAAGCTAATATTGAAAACGCAACGCTATAAAATAATAGATGTGAAGCTGTACATTTTACGAATCGGTTATAAATTGACTCCGAAAGGACGGTTCAACGTGTGACGCCTGTGGCATTTTTTAACGTAAAATCGACCGTGTAACGGATGTAGATACTTTAATGATTGTAAATCACGTAAAGCCCTATTTGTGATTTAATGGCAATTGAAAAGTGTTCTGAAAATCGACAATTCTCGATTATTCCCTTTTTATTTTTGTTCAATATCAGGAATGATGACTTGTGCTGTCCAATTGATAATTGGAATCTTTTTATTTCGAGAATTCGGAATTCGGGAGTTAAATCAATTTGAATTAAAGTGTCTACTATTCCATATTTTATATTGTTCTACTATTTCTAGTGAAAAATTTCGCACTATTCTACCAGTATTGTACTTTCTTTCCCAATAGAATGGAAAGCTACTAGAGTAACTCCAGTTTAAAAAAAATGGTGATATAGCTCATGTTAACATCTGTAACAATTATACCTAATTTTTCTAGGATCATTGAGCACATCATTTATTCTTGCTTGATTCACAACACCTAGTACACGTCCGTTTTGTTCGAGGAAGGTCTAGAGTTACAAATCTCGTTACCACCTGTCAGTTTATTAGCGAACAACTTCATATACAAGACCAAGTTAATGTAATATACATAGTTGCGGTTTTGACATCATCGACTATGGGATAGTATTCCGTAAATTGGCAGCATTCAGATTAAGCTCTTCGCTAACAAAACTTTTACAGTCTAATTTAATCAATACGTACTTCCATAAGGGATATAAATCTTTTGAATTCCGTCCACCATGTGGTGTGCGTCAAGGTTCGATTTAGGGCTCTATTGCTCTTTTTGTAAACGAGCTATTGATGTCTTTATTTTGGCATGTACTAAAATATGTCGATGAAATTTATCTACCAATTAGGTCTCGGGATGATACTCTACATTTACAATATAATCTCAATGTAATCACTGGTAGAGGTGTTTACTTGAGACAAGAGTGTCTGTTTTAATCCGAAACGACCGTAGTTTTCATATCCCACAATAGAATTATTGTTTTAGATCAAGGAAAATATATTCTTAAAAATATTTTATTATCTGGATACAATTGTGTTTTTACTGCTAGACAATTCTAATGTATTAATGTAAGTAAATGACAATTTGAAGCAAGAAAATATTTTATAAAGTTAAGACAGAAATTATTTAAAACAAAACTCCATATATATTTTTTCTTAATGTAAAATAATATAGTTCTTGTAATAATACTTTTTCCAAATTTATGTTTCTTTATTAAATACAAATGATTATTTGAAACAAGAAAATTGTCTTATACAATTAAGACACGAGTTACTTAAAGCAATACTCTGATACTATGTACTTTTTCTTAATGTAAAATGATGTAGTTTCGTAATCATACTTTTTTAAAATGTAGGTTTTCTCAGGCCAATAAAACTACAAGCTAAATATTGAAAAACGCTGGTATCTTATTTAGAAAATATTTCATTTCAAAACAAAAAACAATTTCAGCATACATAAATGTCTAAAAAAAGATAAATAATCTTTCAAACAATGTAGTCGTTAAAAACAGAAAATCTTCTTCTGTATATACGCGTACGGGGGCACGAGTTGGCAAGCTTTCCATAGATACTAAGCACACACCACAGGCCCGACCCGTGACGTTTTTACCAGCACGTCATGTGTTAATCTGTGTAATGTTATGAAATTGAGAAATTGGCTTCTTATAAGACGAATTTCATGGTCATAGTTATCATTTATTTCGGCAGTTTAAAAAGGGGTCAATTGCAAGTAACATTGCAAAAATTAAATTCATGGAACAAAAACTGAAATTGTGACGATTACGCGCCAGTTAAATATTGGGGTTAGTATTTTCATGCCGTTAATTTATTTCTTGGAACACGTTATTTTCAATTAAACCGCCGAAATAGTATCTATGTATAGTAATGATACTATGCTCGTGACACCAACTTATTGAACATAAAAATTATACATGGCACTTAAATATTTATATTATTAAGAAACAGTGACACCTACATGCTTACATATCTTCAAAAGATGTTTCCAAGCGCTGTAGATTCCAGTCACTTAATTTGTTTTCTACAAAACTATCCATTTTAATAAATAAATCACCACGGCACATGCAATAAGTTGCGGCTCTCTTGCACGTGCTTGCACTAATGCATGAATCGTTTTTCCGCGTAGGAATAACCAAAGGAATAAATCTTTCCGCGTTTTGATTGGCTAAAACACTACGCATGATGTACAGAAATGACCAAATAAGAGATTTTGAATCGAAATAGTACGATCCAAACCGATCTTGATCTATGCGGCTACCATAATATTTTCCATTACCTATTATTTTATTATGCAAATTTTACGGTACTAATATACTAGCAATTTTACGGCCAATAACACCTCCAAATAGTTACTTAACTAACATAATAAGAATAGAATTTCCGATTTAATTTATAAACTTATGATTTACCTACTTTCAACAAGGCAACGGTTTTAGGTTATATTTTAAGAAAAATATTTTCTTCAAATAATATCAGGTTCTGTTTTGATTCAATAATCTTAGCTTTCTAATAAAACGGATTTTTTAAGACAATACATTTACTTTTTTGAAGAAATCATTTCCACCAGTGATTGCAACGTGATTCTCAGTCTATAAATTGGTGTTGAATGTTGGGATGTATTTGTTTGTTTATTGCACGAGGAAAGTGAGCTTATCAATACTGACATACTCGATATTGAAGAGGCTGGATTTTTGGCAAAAATCCACAATTTTTGATTATCATTAACGGGGTTGATTTGATTTAAAATTATTGCAATACTACAAATGATCTACCGATTTTAGGACAAACCTATAACCAGGCTTTATACCAAAATAACTTTTGTGTGTCTAATTACGTGCCTTTGTTACATAAGTAATTTAAAACCATGATAACATGGAATTTGAGTTTACCTAAAATATACAATGAATATTTCCATAAACAAATAAGAAAGTGCTTTGTGTGCGATACTTCATCGTTCCTTCAATCTAAACACTGAGTCCCTCTTTCTACGTAAACAGATATCTTATCTTGTACAGTTTTATGGCCCAAAAGCTTGAATTACTTTAATCGGACATCGTAAAACGTTGGATAAAGCTATCAATTCCAACCGTCCACTCCTAAAGTTTGTGTTTTGTGTGCAACACCTATAATTGCAGTTACTTTCAAATTGTCTGTCATTCATAGGCTCCTCTTTAGACATAAACGGTATAAAATCTTCTGTCTCGTAACTGTCCTATAAATTTGGCAGTTATATCTCTTACTTTAGGAACACTTGATGCTTTTCCCCGCCTATAATTTATAATCAAGTATGTAATCAATTTCCATCTAGTGGAATACAGATTATATATTTCTATTTTATTACTTGTGGGAATTTTTGTAATGGCAGTTGATTCTACTCTTGGTCATTGTTTGTTTGCTTCGTCTAGTTCTACATAATATCTTTTCCCCGCTTCTTGCGCTTCTTCATATTTTCTTGTCCCCGCGTTACCTTTATATGTGATTGCTTTTCATTCATTTCCACAACTTCATTATTTTCTTTCCTATTTTGCATATTCCTAAGACTTTCTTTACTATATCTCTCTACTAGCTTTCGATTATTTTTCATCCAAATCTTTTTCTAAAAGAAAAGTGGATATTGTACTAAAATTCTAAGCGTTCGTTTCATTGCTTATCGCCTACTGATTCGGTACCACACACTCCTAAAGCTACCTTGCACCCAAACAAGATATTATTGTGTGTTTGGTATACAACAAAAGGAATTGTCCATTATCAGTTTTTGAAAAGGGTCAACTGCTAATTTTTGTTGTGAACAGCTTCAGCGAATACAAGCAGCACTCATCCAAAAATGACCTTCTTTGATCAATCGAAAGAAAGCGGTATTCGTATAGGATAACGTCAGGTCCTATATCGCAAGAGTAACCCGGGAAAAAAATTTCTGAACTTGGCTGGGAAACGTTGCCACTCCCTCCAAATTTTCCCCCGTACTTGACCCATTCATTAACTGTAAGCTTTATGAACGAAATTCATGCATGAGTCGAATTCAGTTCTTGGTATATTTTTCTGATAATTTTTATATTTTGAATTTAAAATTTTTTTAAACAACATTCTTTTAGGAAAATTAATCAGTTATTCTGTATCTATTTAATTTTCATTACTATCTCTGCAGATCATTAAACAATGTTTTAAGCACATAAATCTGCCACACATCTTGCAGGAATACCTCGTCCTTTGTTTTTTTGTTGTTGAACAATAAGAACACCTTCCGGGAAGATTATTTGTGGTCGGACACCATCAGTAGCAGATCATGAGTTTGGGTAGACACTCGTTCTCTGATCTTTTTTGCACATGGTGGTGTAACAATGCTAATTCCTGGAGAAACTTACTGCTATGAATTTATGATAAATTATTTGATATATTTAAAGTATAATACATTTTTACGTTAGAAGCGGCAAAACTTTGCACTATGGTGCTTCGTTACTTCACATAAGGTTAATACACGACCATTTCCTTGAAAGATGGACAAGAAGAGAGCAGCCAATTAAGTGATCACCCGAGTTCACTAAAATTGACTGCTTCGTGTGGTCATATGTAAGAAAAACTTTGTATAGCAAACCCTGCCAACTACGCGAGGTGATATGAAAAACGGAATAAGAGAAGCATTCTCAAGTATTAATTAAGAAATGTAAGACAATCGCTTGAAGAACGACTGCAATGTTGTATTGGTGGATATTTTGAACATTCATTATAGAACTACATTGTAAACAGTTGAGTTAATTAATTAAATTAATCATTGGTGTAAGTTATAAATATTTGCATTTTGTAGTTTTATTAAACATTAACTGTCATTTTTCCATAATTATATTAAAATAATTTCAAAAAGTCTCACTTTTTAAAAATACTTTAAAATATCTTAGAAATTAATGACTTTAGGTTTAGAGAGTTCTTATAAAAAATGAAAGTAACTAAACACTTTTTTTCTTTTTATGATATAAAATACAGGGTGATCTATTTAAAATAATTGAGAAATTAATGCATTTAAGTTTTGACCCGCCTTGTATTCAGTTTTGACAATTTTGAAGAAAATGTCACAGTGTCGTTTGCAGTATACAAGACCTCGAACTCATAGTGTTCGCATATGAAATTGACCATAACACGCTCTATAATTCAATGAAAATGTATATTGAGGGCGTGAGGCATGAGCTTAATCTAGATCTGAAATAATATATAGGATGTTCCATTTAAGAAAACGTATGTTTGGTTTACCCTGGTGATATGGAACAGCTGTATATATGAAAATAATTCTAAAATGCTAAGTTTAAGACTTTCTACAATTTTCGTGAATAACTTTTTCTGATATCTTGTATGATAACGGTTATATCGAGCTTTGCCACACTACCAACCTGTATATTAATTTAAAAACCTTTTTTATATTTCTTTTATTGTAAAGATTAAAAACCCATTAATAGAAAATAGAAATAGAATTTCTCCAAACATTTTTACCATATCTGCTTTAAGATGTTTAAACAGTTGATCCAAGTTCAGTCCTTTCTTCCGTAGTTCCGCTTAATTCAGTTTTAATACGACACGATACAGATAGGACAGTCCAGCATTTCCTCCACGGCAATCGTAAAATAGAAAAGGGTGATTCGGTTTTCCCAACACTTTACGCTTTCTTCAAATAACTTTTAAATTTTTAACATCTCAATTACAATAGAGCCATACAGCGATGGTACTCCGTGTTATTCCCGAAAGAAACTTAAATAAACTTACCGTAGAAACGTAAATTATTCTTTCGTCGTCGGAAGCACTAACTAAACTAATTGCGGAATGATGGCCCTCGAAAGAGTTCTTCCAGTTAATTGTGGTCGGATTAATTTGCTTTGGGGAAGTTTCTGTTTTAGTTAAAGTTTATCTACAAGCTTTTGTATGGGACTTTATTTTCCTGTAAATATATTAATAACATTAGTTTCTAAGGTACCTTGCAGGTCAGAGGCAAACTTTTGTTATCATTTTACAAAGTTCATTGCAGAAAAATTATTGAATGAGGTGAAATGGAAGTGAGAATTTTTATCGCAGAATATTGTGGAGAAATTTTGGTGATAGATCGTTCTATAATTATATGATGAATTGAGGAAATATTAAAGTTCCGTACATAAATTTTACAGTAGTTAACAAATAATTTTTCTTCTTTTACGTTTTTGGTATAAGTTTTAATCCAGTAAATATTTTATCAAATGTTAACTAAATCATACGTGGATCTCATTATCAAGTCGAATAACCGAATGACTTGATAATGGCAACCCACGTATTCCCGAAACACGTATCGTCCCGAATTAATTAATACTTTGTGTGGGAGGAGTAATCCGAACAGTGTGTTTATTCAATCCAACCAAAAACACTGGAAACAATTTTATTTCAGAAATATTCTATGTTTCACGTATTTAAACACACTTCGGAGCAAAACAGATTTCTATTAGGCACCTTAATAGTTCTTTTTAAAAGTAGCTACAATTATCACAATTATAGAGCCATGTACAAATCACTTCAAATATAATTTCTTAATGTTGATAATGCGGAAGCATCATTTAGAGATGACATTTCCGATGATGATCCAGTATTATCGGAAATACTAAATACTTCCATCATATCTTCTACGATGTTATCTATCTCATGCATCTTACTTTCTTCGGAAGTGGTGGGTTTGATACAATTTTTCCATGCTTCAGCAGTTTCGAGTTGTAGTCCTTCAATGAATAATTCTTTTACCTCTGGTAATTTAAAAGTTTTGTTATTTGCTGCTACATATTCCTTCACTTGAGTCCATACGAGTTCTATTGGGTTTAAATTGCAATGATATGACGACAACATTAAAATTTTACGACCAGTTTCTGCTACCGTCTCATCGATTACATAGGATATCGGATTATTTTTTAGATAGCTTTTAGCGAGTTTCAGAAGTTCAACTCTTAAGTATGAGAATGAAGTATGAAGGAAGCCATTTAATTAAGATATCTTTTTCCATGCAGTCGTTGGCATTTCTTCTGCCTTGATGGTATGGTGCATTATCCATTACAATAACATTATTTGGTTCTAAAGGGGGTAGAACATTTTTCTCTACTCTGTAAATACCTCACCACTAATTTCCTCGTGATAATCGAAGGTTCTTTTCGATTGAAAATATAGCAACTCATTTTCAACCAAAGGATTATCACTCCCAATATGGAGTATTAGAATTCTACTTCCTTTTCTGCAATATGCTAAACAAATAGTATAACGAGAAACACAAGAAACAACTAAATACACAACCAAAAGCAACCGAAGAAATTTGACAACTGAAACTACAAAAACGTAGCGATCGGTAATATTTCATTTTATCCAACATTTCATATAGCACAGATAGTTTTTTCGTCGTGTGTAATTTTGTCTTACGTATTAGCCAATAGCAAACGTCCGAAATATAAGGCTACCTTGCCCAACGCTGTTTTCTTAAAGTGAATGATGCATAGTTCATATTGGCATGTACGAGGGTAGATCAATAAATGCTCGTGTTAGGAATAAAGACGCAGGCTTTCTTAAATTTTTTAAAATTCAGGTCGGCACACTTTTGCCAACGTTTTTGCCATTTCTATAACGCCTTCAAAAATACGAGTTGTTGAACTGTTCAACGTACGCATCTATCTCGGCGACAACTTTCTCGTTTGAGCTGATTCTTTTTGCCCGGACCATATTTTCATGTAGGGGAACAGAAGGAGATCGCAGGGGCCAGGTCAGGCGAGTATGGTGAGCGCGGCAGCAATTCGTAGAGAATTTTATGCAATTTTGCCCCGGCAATTCTGAATAAATATGCAGGTGCGTTATCGTGGTGAAACAACACTTCCTTCTTACCAAAAAGGGGCCGTGTCTCTTTCAATTTCTTATCGAATCGGCCCAGTTATTCGCTGTAGTAATGCGTCGTCATTGTCTTCCTTTCAGCAAAAAGTCCATGAGGATTATGCTCTTGGACTCCCAAAATCGTGCCCATGACACGCCGATGGGACTGTGTTTGCCTTCTTAGGAGCAGATTCACCCGGAAAACCGATTGTTTTATCGTTTTGTCTCTGCCATATAATAATGTATCCAGGTTTCATCAAAGGTGACGACTTGATGCAAAAGTTTTTGCGAATTTTGCTCAAAGAGGTCCAACCACTGCTTCGACATTGACAGCCATATCCGCCTGGTTCATCATGAGCAACCCATAGGGCCAATAGTTTTTCTCATACTTATCATATAACTTCACTTTTATTTCTTCGCGTGTTTTTCTTTCCAAAAATATAAAGCGAATTACTGTTCGATATTGTTCTTTCTCCATTTTAGTGAGAAACACGAGACACGTGTGATACGAGGGATGTCCGATTACTGAGGCACATTTGTGAATTACAGACAGAAAACTTTATTTATAGAAATCAAACATACACTACGTAAAAGCGCGAATTGTTAGCTACTTTTCAACATAATCGCCGCCAATGTTAAGGCTGTTATCCCAGCGAGGCACAAACTTCTGTAAACCCTCTTCGTAAAAGGTGCGATACAAATCTGTAAAATACTGCCATACTTCCTCTTGAACTACGTGGTCGTCTTTAAACTTTTTACCCGACAAATGACCTTTCAACGGCCCTAACAAATGAAAATCAGAAGGAGCCAGGTTTGGACTAAGTGGTGGATGGTTAATAACTTCCCAATTGTGTTGATTTGAGGTGTGGGGTCTTGCATTGTCATGCAACAACCTGATTCCTTCCGTCAACCTTCCTCTTCTTTTCTGCCGAATGACTTTGGGTAATTTTTGGAGATTTAGCAATAAATATCGCTGTTGATTGTCGCTTTCGGTGGTAAAAACTCTATGAGCAAAATACCTTGCATATCCCCGAACAGAGTTGCCATTGTCTTTTTTGTAGATTGCTGAACTTTGAATTTTTTCGGTGTTGGTGAACGTCATCGAGCCTTTTGATTCGGGGGTATGGTAGTGTACCCACGTTTCGTCTCCTGTAACCATGGACTTTAGAAATCGGTTTTCCTGGCGTAGCGCTTTAAAAGCCCCATTTCCGCCTCCATTCGTTGCATTTTGTGTTTGTCAGCCAACAGTTTTGGTACCCATCTCACGGGCACTAGCTTAATACAGTGGTATTAGGCTGGTGCCCGTGAGTGTTAGTGAAATCGTATCTGTGAAATGTCACAGATACGATTTCACTAACACAGGTTTTAGGAATGCCAGTCAGTAGAGCAATTTCCCGTATTTTCAATCAACGATCTTCTCGAGTCAGCGTATCGACCTTTTCGTTGTTGATGGTTTTTTTCTCACACCTTCTGGATCATCGTTCAGATCTGTGCATCCACTTTTGAACTGTTTACACCAAACACTAACTTGTTTTCAACTCTTAACGCCTTCTCCGTAAGTTTTCAGTATTTTTTATGAACTTCGGTAGGTGTTCCATTATGTGCTCGCACTTCAAACTTGTAGTATGTTTCGATCGGAACTGACATTGTGCGGCGATCACTGCACACGTTGTCCTGAACCTAAGGAAATGACAATAGCCACCACCTATGCAGTATATGTGCACATCTAAAATGCGTGCAAGTTTCAACCTGATCGGAGCGACGTTGGCGGTGTGTCACGCAAACGTACCTTAGTAACCGGACATCCCTCGTACAAGTGCCTGCGAAATAATAAATATGGATCACTCCGCAATTTAGTAAGGTATCATTTGACAGATAAGAATACACGATGCTTATGCCAACTTCCCTCAGCAATGTCACCTGTCTTCAAAAACGGGTACTTATCCATCCACCCTCGTATACTTTTGAATAGAGTTCTCTGGTTTGCCTTTTAGTATTTGTGGCTGATGCAGTAATTTAACTTCGTTAGTAATATAATTATATGAAATCACTTTCTATGTAGATATTAATGGCTACTTAACCTAACAACAATGGGGTAATTTATGTGTAACGAATACAATTCGTCTAACGAGAGAAATCCTTTTCTACTTTCCTGCGAATTGCAAATTACTTTTTCACATTCTCATTTCTACATTCTCATAGTTCATCTCTCGCATACCAAGTTTTAATTACTGATTATCCTTTTCGCTGCAACGCCCTTCCTTTCTCACCGGAATACGTTCCCTCACTTGGCCGCAATATGCTTCCCTTTGTGGTCGAGCACCATCGTCGCGGTATATGTCGTATTGCGGTGCCTGCGTTTGGTAACGCTGCCTGCTGCATTCTGTTCTCTCCGAGGAATAAGCGAGCTTTTAAAATTTAAAGCGATCCCTCCCATTGCGTGTAAGTGTGTGTTAGAAGCATAGCTATCGCTAAACAAAGCAGCTACGTCCGCAGCGTAAAATATGAAATCCAGTCAGTCAGTTTAGGAAAGTTTGCAACTAGGCGGACAGGTGTCGCTTATAATATTCACGGATTTATTACGGTCTTAGGGTGATTTAAGAGGAACAATCTATAGCCATCTATATCGGAGGATTACGTATTTATGCTAGTTGTAACGGGTCGGAATGATGGAATGCTTCATCTTGTTAAGATTTTAAAAATGAATATAAGCCGTTGTCTGCACTTTGCACGATAAGGACTGGCGTTTATTAAGTATGTATATTGGTAATAAAAATAGGCTTTAGAACAATGAATTGCTTATTAAGTCATCTTCAAACAAGTCCAGAGCTATATGGTCCATAATTAGAAAGAATATCAACACTTGTTACGGTTCTACTAGTTTGCAGAACAGTTTGCCGGTGAGCGAACACAAAAGAGGCATTTGGTTATTTTAAAATAGTTTATTGTCAAACTAAATAGTCATACAGACAAATGTATATATAAATACATAAAAATAAATGTATATTTCACATATATAATCGCA